>JAUMHR010000047.1:3079274-3089686 GCA_032361145.1 Enteromius fasciolatus | reverse complement strand
TATTTGATGAGTAAATTTTTGCATATAATGCAAGGCCTTGGTTAATCCAAAAAATCCAACAAGAAGAACAAGATCAGTTGATCTTTATCGTTGAAGTGTTTCATTTTCACTTTCTGTTGTGATCATTCATACTCAGTTGCAACACGGATGCGGTCGGCTTTCAGTACAGCGCTAGCCGTCATTTAAACGCGTATCATTTCTCGTCTTTTTGCTTATCGCTAATGTCTCTAAATGTGCAAAGTTCCTGTATTCTGCTTGTATTTTTTGACAATCAAGTTTTTTTTACTATTTGTTTGACACTTATGTATTGTTTCAGAGTAACACTATGCAAGTCGCACCACCTTTAATTGCAATTACCTACCTTGTTACAAATATGACTGTTTTTGTAGCCAATAGTTCAATACAGAGCAAATGTTTCAACTTGTATTATTGTCTCAGTGACCACAATAAAGAGACCAATGAAAAACACCTGTGATTTTGTTCTACTTGATACTCCAGCAGACATATATCACATAACTGGCATGCTCCGCTCCCTCTAACAATAGGCTCAGCTCTGGCAGCCAATTGGAGCTAAGCATGAAGTCACATGGTCTGGCAGGTCTGTATTAGGTGAGCTTTGGGTTAGTTTGAAACTGTCTGCCTCCTGGACCCTCCAGAAAAGACCCCATCTCTCATTCTTCCTGGTGAGATCTCAGGTAAGAGGCTTCAGATTTTGTTATTAGTTCAGTTTCTTCATAACTAAAATCAACAATTGCATGCTTACCAGATTAACTTGATTGTGGGAAGTTTCCCATAATGTGTGAATCCAGCCTGAGGATCACCCTCTTCATGCCTTTGCATGGCGTAGTCTGTGCAATGCTCGTCTTGTTCGCCAGAGGGACTGGTGCTTTGCATGCTTTGGGTTTTTGCCTTAATGCAGCTTAATACAGACTATCAATGGCAACATTCCTGCCACCGTCAGCCTGTGATTTTCCAGCCTTTCGGATGGAGTACGACCGGCCCTCACTTGTTAATGTAAAACGCACTTAACTCCAAAATGAGACGGTTAATCTGCTGCAAAGACTTGGTGGATTTGGTGAGAGACCCCTGGCTGCTGCTGCCTGCTCTCATTATCACGAGGACTCGATTCAAACCAGCCTTTATCCAAGATGATCTCTTTGTGAAGAGACATTAGTTTGGGTGCCATCAGACAAGATAGATTGAAGACCCCAACAGCTATTGAGCTGCAAATATTGAGTGAACATAAGATGATCAAAACCCGTTTCAATCGGATGACCTGCTGACCTTTGGACCTTCAGTAACTACAGTCAAAAAAGTATAGAAAAAAAATGGAGTAGGATTAACAATTTTCAGTCAGAAACCGCTAGTAAATTTCACAAAGAAATTAGTTAAATGTCCTTTTTTTAATTAGAAAATGCACTACCTTAATCTTTTCACTTTTTGCTGTTTTTTGCTGGTGTTTGGGTAATTTTTAGGAGGTCAGTTCTCCTTATAGGTGTTATTCATTATGAACACACTAAAAATAATAAAATATATAGTGTAGAAATAATTTTCACTTGGAGATTGTTAGTACATTTCACAGTTAAGAAATAAAGTAACACTAAAATAAACATGACATTTTGAGGAAGAAAAGCTGAAATAGTATTTTCTCGTAAAAATTAACTCCAGTCATCCAGTCAGCTATATAATGAGTTGTATTAAAATCTAGATGGGTCATTTGAAGCTGTGGAACAATGCCTTGCACGAACAATGCGCTTCAAAAATAGATGCCAAGGACACTCACCCTCTTGATTTACACAGAGAATGAATGGCAGGCCTGGATGATATCAGCCAAGTTCATTGTCTGGAAAAGTGTGGAGCACCTGTTCGAAAGCATAGTTTATTACAAGCAAAAATAGCCTCTTGCACTCATTAATCACATGTTTTATAGCGGGATTTATTTCCTGGTGGGGAGTCTTTTTCAGAGCTTGTTAAACACGGTTGTTAATATGAATCCTAGTTATGGTCCAACAATGTTGAACATAAGATTATTGTTCTCTGGGATCAGGGTCACTAGAAGATGTTTAAAGAGGATTTGTTCTGCTGTTGGTACATGCTGAAATAAACTGAAATTGAATGAACTCATTAGACATGCATGTAAGGTCCTTTTATAATTGAAACTCATTAACTTCATCAGGAATCAACAAGTCATGGCTGACACAGAAGAAGTCATGGAGGAGGAAGTTCAGTACGTATGAACTTTTTAATTCATTTGTATTCCAAATGGAACACTGAACACTGCAAAGTATAAACTTTAAAATAAATGTTCTTAACTGGAATCTTTTCCACTATCAGTTAAGATTGGGAAGATACGTTTCCAATTATACTTCCTCTTGAGCTTGGAAGCCCAATAACTACTCCTAGTGTATGTAAACACTTGTACCGCCAGCTTTGTTATCAGGCTCTCAGCAAAAAACATTTAACCATATTTGTATTCCAAAAGCAGCTCCAACTTAAACATCCATACCCCTTTTCATTCAGTAAAATGGTCTTTAGATTCTTAGTTCCACTGGCCTACTAAAATAATTGAAACAGCAGTAGCCTATAGTTCGACACTGTTGCCCCATGTTAACGTTACATTGCGTATGATTGGTGATTAAATAGTTATTTTGCATAAAATAGTAATAGAGAAGAGAGAAAAAAAAACGCTCTGAAATTAGCATTGTAGGCTACAAAATGTTGTGCTTATACTCCAAGCACATACTGTATACAGCAGAAATAGTGAAAGTAGTATGTATGTCTGTAGTATGCGAGGAAATTCCACACATAGCCTACATTGTTTATATCTAGACTCTCAGAAAGCGTTTATTGGTACAAATCTAAAAAGGTACATCTTTGTGCCTTATTTACCCCTAAATGGTACATACAGTTTTATTAGTGCTTTAAAATACTTTCCTAAGCTCTGCATATTAGTACATTTTAGCCATTGCACCTTAGGGTGCTGCCCCTTTCCTAGGGACCAAATTTAGTGTGTGACCACTGCATTGAATTGTTTCTAAAATGTCTAAAATGTTACTTGTTATTCTAACATTACTTAAAGGTTAAAAAAACGTTTGACAATGTTTTACACATTTTTTTTCACCCTAAAATTAAATGTTTTTTGAATTTTTTGAAATATTTTTAGAACATCAAAATGTCTAGTTTTCTTATCGTATTATTTCAAAGTTTCAAAAATGTTTCTTACAATGTTCCAAATTTTTCACCCAAAATAAAACCTTATATGAACATTCATTTTAAATGTTCTAAGAATGTTAAAATGTCCGTTTTCATGATTAGAACTATTATTTAAAGCTTCCTAAAACACAAAGTATTTGTGAAGATTTATTTGTATATTCTAAGAATGTCTTTTCTCAACACTGAGAATGTTCAAGTACAAATAACAACATAAGAACAACTAAAAATGTTGAACATTTTCTCTCAATATTATAAGAACATAAAATAATCAAATATTAATGTCATAGGAATGCTTCACATGCGTTGCTTTAAGAATGTTTTGTTGTACCATATTTAGAGCGTTGCCTATTGGGGTGACAGCTTTGTTTCTGAGAGTGTAACTTTCATGTATCACCTTTTTAATTTCTTTATCCAAATCAGTGTCAACTGCTTATTTTCTCTCTCTCTCTCTCTCTCTCTCTCTTTCTTCACCATGTAATAGGGAAGGTAAGCCAGTCAACATAAGCCTTATCCATGCACTAATCACTGATTATGTCCTCATGGAAATGGAGGCTGGTATAAAGGAAGTTCTGCATGCTGCTGTTCTTCTATTTTAGACTACCATCATTTCACTTTAGAATAGCTTTCGTCTCAGCTTCATGGCCAGTGGAGTTGAGTTACTCAAGTCACTAATATCTGTTTGTGTAGTATGTCCTGCCCATGTCTGTTTTCTCTTGTCTCAGATCTCCGTTCCCACACTCTGTCCATAACAGTCCACTAATCTAACATTAGTCTGCAACTATTACGACATAATTATGTGAAAATCACATTTAATTCATTTAACTTCTATGTGATCACACAAATGGCATTAGATTCTGAATATGAACTTCATCAAAATGTCTCAATGTTCTGACAAAGCTTAAAGATGATCTGTTGACTTGATTCAGCATCTTGATCATGCAAATATTCCTCTTATGCTTCTGAATGTATTTGCTACTAACGGTTATTATGTTCATACTGTAGTGGAGGAAACGGAAGAGGAAGGTAAACCCGCCTTCACTGTGTGTTGTGTTGCTTTTCTGCACGAGTTGAAAATTTACGATTAACTCTAAAATATGATTAAATGAGATTTTGATATAACATATGTTACCTAAACCCTTTAGAAAGACCAGTTTCTTCTTCCTTCATAGATTAAAGTGTTTCAAATGCACGCATGGAGACATTTCAGTTGATTTTTCACAGTCCATTAATTTACTTCCTCCTCTTTATGCAATTATTTCTTCCTTCTTTCTTTCATTTTTTTCTATCATTCCCCCTCCTGAAGTGGAAGGTAAAAAAATTTTTTCACAACATATACTTCAATATGCTGCAATTTAGTAATTTATGCACTCATTATTTCATTGCTTACTCAGTTTTAATTGTTTTAGTGATTACAGAATAGAGCAGAGTATGAAAGGATATTTCCACCACAGAATTGTATTTTTTTTTTAGTTCTCAGAATTCAGACGTTGTTTCTCACAATTCTAAATAAGAAGTAAAAATTGAGATATAGAAACTCCAATTTTGAAACTTTTTTTATTTTAAATAACAAGGGGAAAAGTCAGAATTGCGAGATAAAATATCATAATTTCAAGGAATTTTGAGATTTCTTTTTTTAATTCTGTGGCAGAACCAAGCTTTCATGCATAGCAACTTCATTGCAGTATTTTAAGTAAATTCACATTTTTCTAATAATTTAAATAATAAATCTTAAACTTGCACGATATAAAAAATGCATTGCGTTACACCCATTAACAGTATCTATATTAATCATTCCATTTCAATAGTGCCGCCTCCGTCAGAGGAAGGTAAAGCATCAGACCTATATTTTCTGTACATATACATTTGATATCACCAATGCAAAATGTTTAGTAATTGATGTTATATTTTCATATTAGAGCCAGCCCCTGAGGAAGAAGGTAATCATTCCCTCATTTGATTTGTTAATTCGGTTCTTTAGATGTTTTATGATTTTTTTTATATATAAATATATATATATTATCATATCTTTAAACCATTGCATCAAAACATTTTTATCTGCATGGTACCAAATTCCTCAATTGCAGTACTTGTCATATGAACCAAGGCCACTCAAGTTCATTGTGAACAAACGTGACATCCGGTTACATTTTGTTTAACTTCAGTTCAGTTGCTAAATTCTTTCCAAATTCCATGTGTTTTATCCAAAAGGTTATCTGTTCCTAATTGGCAGGTCTTATGTTATGGTATGCTTAAAATTTTCCAAGCCACAGTTTTTGTAAACTAACTGATGTACTGTTCTTATAATAGACCCTGTGGAGGTAGAAGGTAATTATTTCAGTTCTTATACTTATTATGCTTGTTTACATATACAAGTGTATAAAAATCTTCATTCTTTTTAACCACTTGTAACTGTCTCATATCTGAACAGAGGAGCCAGAACCTGAACCACAAGGTAAAGCTCCTCAGGTTCATTCATTCATAGAATATAGATTAAGAACAACACATTTAGGTTCTCATATTTGGCAGCTGATTTTGTAATATGGATTGATAGGATGTATAATATGATCTGTTCAATAGCAAAAAAAGTCTAAAATTATGAGTGATGGATGGGATTCAAAATATGATGATCTGAAATTAATGTTTACCATAATTGCAACTGCATGATGTGTCATTGTGAAGGCTGGAGGACAGAAACAGTGTTTATTTGTGAGGTTTGTATGTCATGATGTAATATATGAGTTCATTTCAATCGCATGCATGATGATTGTTGCTGTCAGAACATTGGGTCGTCACATTTAGCGGGGCATTTGTTTCAAAAATAGAATTTTTCATTAGTTCTGGTTCGTTACATATTCCCAAATATTGTTCGTTTTTTCTTGAAACGCTTCAAATTGAGTCTGTTCATCTGTCTTCATCTAACAGAAGCTCCAGTGGAGGAGGAGGCCACAGGTAAATCACACTTCTCTAGGAATCTATAACATACTTTGTGCATCATGTTAACAGTGATGATGTATGTTGCATATTTGTTTTTTTATCCCCAGATGAGACAAAACCAAAGCCAAAGTATGTTCTACACTGATATCTTTCTTAAGTTTGTCTCTGTATGTGAATACGGCACAGCGTCAGTATTCACGAATAACAATTCTTTTACAGATTCATGCCTAATATCACTGCTCCAAAGATTCCTGAAGGAGACAAGGTGGACTTTGATGTGAGTTTGAATTTAAATTACATCACTTCCTGTAGTCGCATTCCAAAAGTGGGAATATTAGCATCTTGCTTATACTACACTGAATTTTGCAACCCTGTGTAACGGAGGCCAGCAAGTAAGTGCCGTGCAGGTAAACCTCACTCCCCTGATCTCAAAAAGAGGCTGAATGCCTTTAGCCTCCTTGGTAGAGCACCCAGGGGGGTTACATATGCACACTATTATTGATAAATATTTTTAATGGTATGCTATATATGACATTACATTTGCCATGTGACATTGAAGCATGGTCTTCCCAATTTGTAAAATATGGGTACGATACATTCAGTAGAGTTGTATGTTCGTGTAAACATGCGTGTGTAACAGGACATCCACAGAAAGCGTCAGGAGAAGGATTTATCTGAGCTTCAGTCTCTCATCGAGGCTCATTTCATCCAGAGGAAGAAGGATGAAGAGGAGCTGATCGCTCTGGTCAACAGAATCGTGAGTCCTGGAAGAACTATCTAATCCAGAACAGGTTTAGACAGCTTCGAGTGCTGAATAACTTGTGTTGTATCTGTGCAGGACAAGCGTCGCACTGAGAGAGCCGAGCAGCAGAGGATCCGTACAGACAAAGAGAAGGAGAGACAAGCCCGTCTGGCTGTGAGTGACAGTTCCATCAGCCAATAGGAGGTTTCATAGCATAAACGTACCTGGGTGCACTTTTTTTGCTAAAAAAGAAATACGTACCAACAAGTACAAATCACTGTTGTTTACAAAAGAAATGAATACTATCAATCACTTTTATTTATAAAGCAGCGTAATAAAACTGTGCCACATTTGTGTGAACCTGTGTTTCAGCGCCACTCAGTAGACATTTCTCTTTGAAAAGTGGTGTCGCACAAAAAGTGCACAGAGGAACATATTTTTATGAAACCAGGTTGTCCATAACACTGAATAGAAATGTAGCTAAAACTCTTTCCATCATCCTTCATCAGGAAGAAAAGGAGAGAAGAGAGCAAGAGGAACAGAGGAAGAAACAAGATGAAGATGCTAAGAAGAAGAAAGCGCTTACTAACATGACACACCAGTATGGAGGAATCCAGCAGAAGGTTTGAATTAAGAGATTTCTGGCAAACTAGAAACGTGCATAATTAAAATATCCTCATGCACTGTAATATCTTGTCTCGCAGGGTGAGGGCCGCAAGGGGGCGAAGAAACAGACGGAGAGAGAAAAGAAGAAGAAGATCCTGGCGGAGAGGAGAAAGCCACTCAGCATCGATCACCTGTCTGAAGATAAGCTGAAGTAAGTGTCATCGCAGTCAGATCAGCTGGTGGTGTGGAGATGGCCACTGACGAAGCTTCTGATTGGTTCTCGCAGAGAGAAGGCCAATGAGCTCTGGCAGTGGATGATGCAGCTGGAGGCGGAGAAGTTCGACCTCGGCGAGAAACTGAAGAGACAGAAATATGACGTAAGTGCAGAGCAAAATTACAGATTTCAATCACTGTTGATATGAATTTTGTATATTGTATTTTATTGCAAAAAGCTATTTCCTTTTGTGCCCTATTGCAGTAATTAGTCCATATTTAAACCTTAAATCTGCAGGAAGTAGATTATGAAACAATTATTTTGATAGTTTGACACAAGTGAACATGAAATCTAGTTAATTTAACATTTACAGTGTTATTGTGAATAATTAATTGGCTTTTTTTATTTTAAAGGTAAAATCTTCTTTTTTTACATTAAATATTTACATTGTGTTAAATATTTCATGTTATTTATGAGTTGAAAGTTGAATGCACATTAGCATCACCACAAGATTGTAATTATGAGTGTAAAACAGTTTCAGTTTCATTTAATCCAGAGTTCCATTTGAGAAAACATCAGATGCAATGGATGCTTCATCTCTATTTAAATTTGTTAAAAGTAATATACCTTTTAAAATAATATTCCAATATCAGCCTTCTGAAATTTGATTAAAGACTTTATTCATAATTTTACATATGTAGCATTGTTTTTATATATATAGAATTGAACGTAGAAGACGTTGCTGAATTTTATGCAGAAAAATTACATTGCCATGTTTCTCTGAATGCACATGATAACTACCCTGGAGCTCTCGAATGCACCAGTGTATTCACATTACGAAATTAAAATAATTTGTAAATCATCTTAATTTTAAAAGACTTAGCTGATAATATTCTTCCCACTTGGGTGCTGTAAAAGGCATCTATGGCCTGCCTGTCTAAAACTGTGACTTGCTTCCAGATGAATGTTCTCCAGACCCGAATCACTGAACAACAAAAGTTGTAAGTAACCGGCTGTGAGGGTGACCTCCTCACTTGCTGTGTAGCTTGCTGTCAGTAACAGTTGTGGGTCAGATATGTGTCAGGTCTGAGCTCTCGATCGGCCGAAGGGAGGCTGCAATCAGGCAGAGGACATCTGCGAATCCACAGGTTTCCCCATCAGATGGTCATGTTGATATCGCCTTTTGTGCTTAGCAAGACTTCCGTATGTGTCCTTTACAGATCACTCAGCTACTGGCTAGAGTCAGAGATCACCAGAGGTAAGTACCCTGAGCCACACTGGTCACTTTCCCCTGGTTTTAACAAGGTCTGGGTGAGAGAAAGGAAGCAGAGGAAGTGTTGCCGTTGAGCAGACCAAGACAAAGCTGTTTTGGTTTCTCAATGGACCCTGCTCCTTTCAAATCCCAGGCCCGATGAAACTGCACAATCTTGACCGGAGCGAAGTTGGAGCATGTGGTCCAGCTCAATCCCAGCGTCAAACGGGGAAACGTTTAGGATTTTTAACATTAATCCTAATAGGACCAGTTCAAGTGGCTCCTTCAGTACTTTTATTGTCATCACCAACACATACAGTACATGAATTTGTCCACATAAACTGACAGAAACATTCAAATATGCAGACAAACTCTACAAGAAATATTCACCCAAAAATCCAAGATGTAGATGAGACAAGATGTTTAGCCTCTCATTCTGATCACTGCAGAGGATCAATTGCTGAGTAATGATGTAATGCTAAATTACTCCAAATCTGAAGAAATAAACTCATCTATATCTTGGAAGGCCTGAGGGTGAGTAAATTATCATCACATTTTCATTTTTGGGTGAACTATTCCTATATATATATAATATATATTGATTGGACATAGCTGAGAGAGACTCCAGTAAAACGGTAAGTTTAAAATGAAAATTTTGCCTCTGGAGAAGGAATCTGTAGGCTGAACAAGAGGGTAAGAAACACATTAGGTCAAAACAAGACTGAAACATAGACTGCATGTGACACTTTTTTTTTTTTTTTTTTTGCATGTGTTTGAAACTTGTCTCTTCTAATTTTGTGAACTGCTGTTGTTAATTTAGTTTCCACTTCACTTGTATTAAAAAGTGTAAGGAAAGGAATCATTTTTGGTTTATGGTTGTTGTTGTTTTAATTAATATTCATGGGTTTGCTGATGAATATTAATTAGAGTATGCTCAGGTAATTTGCTAATTTGCAAGAAAAAATTGTAATGCATTTTGATGAGAAATAAAAATAATTAATAATTTCAATAGCATAATGTCATGCTCTGATTTAGTAGCTCAACGGACAGGTGAAAGGATCAATAATTATCTTTTTATATACAGGTTTAATGATAATTTTTCTCTTTTCAGTGCCAAAGGTCGTGGCAAGGGGAAAGTTGGTGGCAGGCTGAGGTAAACGTGCAGCGAAACGAGGCACCACGGAGATCCGGAGGACTTCGTCTCTTTCACATATGCATTTATAGTCATTATAAAACCATTGTTCTGTTTGACTGCACATGTAGAGACAGTAAAGTGACATATTTTAGTCATCTCCTGTTTTATTCCTGCTTTTTTGTCTTGGATACACAAGTATTCTGCAGTCATCAATAAACTGTATTGTTCATTTTATCCCTGCAACATTAAAAGAGTCAGATTGCCAACAAAGTGTCCTCAAATATGTATTCATCATTTTTCAAAAAGTTTTTTAATG
>JAUMHR010000047.1:3061310-3074159 GCA_032361145.1 Enteromius fasciolatus | reverse complement strand
TATATATGTATGATGTATATTTGTTAAAATGTGCATCATAAAGAATTGCCCCTTTACCCCTGACAGGGTGGTCTGAAGGCAGTGGTGTGGACGGATGTATTTCAGGTGGGCATCATGTTGGCTGGGCTCTTGGCAGTCATCGTTCAATCAGTGCTCCTGCAAGGTGGGATCTCCACTATCATCAGTGACTCCGCCCAAGGCGGGCGGCTCAACCTATGGGAGTGAGTTATGACATGACTGAGAAGTACAGGAATGCATATAATTAACGGTATAGTCCAGAGAAAAATGAAAAATTCTGTCATCATTTACTCACCATTATGTCATTCCATACCTGTATGAGTTTCTTTCTTCAGCGTAACACAAAAGAAGATAATGTTTCGCTGACTTCCACTTAATGGTCAAAATATATAATTGTAGTAAATGAGAACCGAAATGGTTTGGTTAAAATATCTTCCCTTGTGTTTAGCTCTTACAGTTTTGGAACAACATGAGTGTAAATGACAGAATTTGCATCTTTGCTTGGACTATCACTTTAAATGCTTGACTTTTTCATGCTGTGTCTGACCCTTTCAGCTTCGATCCGAACCCTCTGAGGAGACACACTTTCTGGAGCATTACAGTGGGAGGGACATGCCTCTGGACCAGTGTCTATGGTGTCAATCAAGCTCAGGTGCAAAGATACGTATCATGCAAGTCCATGTTCCATGCCAAAATGTGAGCACTGCACTGCATAAAACTCATACTGACACTGAAAGGAATGCAATATCTTAACCACTTTTCTCTGTTTTTGTCTCTATCCAGGGCTTTATACATTAACTTAGTATGCCTCTGGGCTATATCAGTATGCTCAGTATTTTGTGGCTTGTGTCTATACTCCTTTTATAAGAACTGTGATCCATGGACAGCAAGAAAGGTGTCTTCTCTGGATCAGGTACAAACCACAACAATGCATTTCAAATGCAATAAAAATTGTGCATGTTAAAACTCCCGATGACATTAATATGACAAAATTGAATATGCTGCATTAATGTTTCTCTCTATTATATGAAATCAGCTTATGCCATACCTGGTGTTGGACATCCTGAGTGAATATCCTGGCGTGCCTGGACTCTTTGTGGCAGCAGCATATAGTGGAACATTAAGGTTAAGACAACTAGTTCATCATATCCTTAACCACATTGCCATTCCAAACTCATATGAACTTCTGTGGAACATAAAAGAAAATATTTAGCAGAATGTTCAAGCAGCTCTCTGTCATAAAATTAAAGCATGACTCAAAAAAGGAATATAAGTTACTTTTAATCTATATTTGATAACAAAATAACAAAATAAAAATTAAATGTAAAACCAGAAAACACTTAACAATAGTTAAAACATTAGTTACAAATAATGGTTATTTCGATATTTGCATCTAAAGATTCCATAAAGAACCTTTAAAATTCAAGGAACCTATGGAACAATTTTAAATGTTCTTTACACTAAGAAGAATAGTTATTTTAAGAACTTCACTAAAAGTTTCTTTAGGAACCCTAAAACATAGAGACACAATGTTCATACCACATTTATCAAACTGACATGTTTGAGTATGTATTGTGTTATGTTTGTTTACTGTCTACAGTACAGTCTCCTCCAGTGTAAATGCACTGGCTGCAGTAACTATTGCAGATCTGATACGGCCATACCTCGGGCTGTCGGAAAAACAGCTGTCCTGGGCTTCAAAGGGCATAAGTGAGTAAATATCTTCAATTAGAGCCCATTAATGCATAATCAATAATTTCACCAACTAAACTAAATGATATTCCCCCAATCACAGGTTTGTTTTATGGTGCCGTGTGCATCGGGATGGCTGGTGTTGCATCTTTAATGGGAGGGATGCTACAGGTGGGTTATTGATGAATAATGTGGAATTACAAGGGGAATGATAGAATAATCTTAATTTTTCTGTCTGCTTGTTCCTCAACAGGCTGCTATTAGTATCGCCGGAGTCGTTGGCGGACCTCTACTAGGCCTTTTTTCTCTTGGCATCCTGTTTCCTTGCGCTAACTCCAAGGTTTGCAAGGATATATTTTAATATCCAATTAACATTTGCTAAAATTTAACTCACCCTCAGGCCATCCAAGATGCAGATTCTTCAGAACAGATTTGGCGTTACTTTTTAATGAAGTAATTTTAACGTTACTTCACTTGCTCACCAATGGATCTTCAGCAGTGAATGGGTGCCATCATAATTAGAGTCCAAGCAGCTGATAAAAATCATCACAATAATCCACAACATAACTCTAGTCATTAACATCTTGTGAAGTGAAAAGCAGCATGTTTGTAAGACACAAATCCACCATTAAGGAGTTTTAACTTTGATCCATCCAAAATATGAGTTCATAATCAATAAAAATAATTAATCCAGGGAAAAGTGGACTGGAGTGGTGTGGATTATTGTGATGTTTTCGTTAGCTGTTTGGACGGCACCCATTCACCGAAGAGGATCCATTAGTGAGCAAGTGATGGAATGCATAAATCACATCCACATCTGTTCTGATAAAGAAATTAACTCAACTCTGGGTGAATTTGGGTCAACTGTTTCTTTAAAAGTGTGGCTGTTTTAGGGTGGTTTGGCGGGGTTGATATCCGGTTTGGCTCTGTCACTGTGGGTGTGTATCGGGGCACAGATATACCCTCCAGGACCAGAGAACAGCAGACCTTTGGCTCTGGTGACACATGGCTGTAACTTCTCAGGCAGCACTAACTGGACTGCAAGCACAGAAGAAAATCCAGAAAGGTAGGTTTGAAAACATCAGTTGAATAGAAATCTATTGTCTGGTACATAACAGGATCCACTTCTTAACAGGCCTTTCCTGGCTGATAATTGGTACTCGCTCTCATACCTGTACTTTGGCCCATTGGGGACCGTGACAGTCATCACCGTGGGTCTCGTTGTCAGCATATTTTCAGGTATGATACATTCGGATACGCAAAGCACCCTGCTGTCTTTGTTCAAAGTAACTGAAGTTTTCGAAATCTCTCTCGAAGGCGGCAGACAAATGAAAGTGCAGTCTGGGCTTATGCTATCAAAAGAAGACCTCACCTTCTACAAAGCCTACAATGCACTCAAAGCAAAAGTGAGTATATTCTTTAATGCATGCATATATTTAAAAAATATACATGTGCAAATATACTCATACTGTTCCCATCACATTTATCCCTTTCAATTATTTGCACTAAAAGGTTTCCAGTAGAACAGGAAAGTTTGACCTGGTGCAGGAGCTGGACAAATCCTCCGGAAAAAACAACTTGGCTTTCTGTGATGTAGAGCTGTCTACACAAATACCTGCTTAGAACATCATAAAACTGAAACGTCTTTAAATATACATACATATATACTTTATTACAAATAACTGTCTACTGTAAATCTAAAAAGACTTTAAAGTAATAAAAATAAATGTTTCAGTCCAAATCTGTTATAGTGCAACATCAAATACAGACATTCAAAAATGACATACAGAAAATGATTTAACCTTTGACATATATACTGTACAGTCTGGCACGTGTGACACAAACATTGATTAATGCTCTGGTTCGTAGTAACGTTTCTTCATTGCTCTGTATTTCCGGAGGAAGTAAAGCGCCTCAAGTTCTTTGATCACAAAGTCTCCACGGTCAATCAGCTTTTGGATTTTCTCAGGATCGGTGACATCTTTGTTTTTCATGAAAGCTGCTTTCAGACGCTCCCTGAAGTATGTAGTGCCTTTTGGATATTCCCGTCCAAGATACAGAAGCTGTAGAAAAGAAATGCATTACCCAAGCAATGCATAGTCATCAATAAAAGTTTACATTTCTTCTGTCTGTGTTTATTTTCAATTACTTGGCTGTCATGCAATTTTACAGATGAAACAGATGAAAAAAAGCAGAAGGAAACTAATGCAACTTACATTTTTGTACAATCTCATAACTTCACCTCTCAGTGGATTACTCATTTTAATGGCTCTCTTTTTATCCTGAGGCAGACAATCACCCTAAAACAGAGAACAAAGAATCAACACCACAATGTATCGCCTATTATGTTTAATAGCATGCAACACAAATACTACAAAAACATGTGGACGGTTATTCTCTTCAAATACAATGCTCCTCATATCGTATTGTCATACTTTATAAATTAGTAAGGTGGTAAAAGAATGGATAAAATAATCTTCAGCTGGGTAGTAAAGTTATCGTGCAAGAAATATTTTTTATGAAAATGTTTGCTCACCTACAAGTCAAGATCATAACAGAGGTGTTTACCAGGACGTGCGGAGGAAACGACATGCGATGGACGCTTTCCAAAATAAAAGTCACAAAGGGCGATGGCTTGTCAAAATAAAAGCCAGGTTACGTCTTTGCATTTTTCTAAATAAAAGTCTCGCTATGGATTTCAACCAATATGTGGCCTGTAAACCTTAGACGCTTTTTATCTCGCAAAAACATTTTATTTTTGCACAGTATTTTTTACATTAGACAACATGAAAGACAACATTATTTAAAAACATATTAGTATTTTAATTTAACAATACACTCTCAGACAAAATTGCACAGTCCTATCCAAAATACTGTCCCAAAAACCCCAGTCACCGCATTAAAATATACTGATTTACATTCTTAAATATCTTTCTTCATACTTGTACCCAAAATATAAATAGACTTTGGTCCTATTCTTAAAATACTCTCTGTATTTATGTTTTCTCTGTATTGATTCATAAGTGTTGATCAGCGTTCCCAACAGTTATCCAGATGAATTCCTGCTCTTCTTCCTGTACAGAAGTAAGTAGGCTGTATCGCTAAAAACAGCATGAAAGATTATAATTAAAACCTGAAAGATGTCTTGGAAGAAATGCAAAGAAAATAAAATTATTTAAAAAAACATGCATTTGAGTTTTGCTTTCCCTGTGAGAAGCTACATAAGTTTAATTATTGGTGTAATTGTTGAATTTATTGATGTAGAACATACCCATGACGGGACCCTCCATATGTGTCTTGCACATCTTTCCATGTGGACTGAGATAAATAAAATAATTACATATCAGAATTTACAACAGTCTATTTCATATACTCTTTCAGTCTATGTCGGATTCTCTTACTTGTCGCACGCAGCTGTCATTAACATAATACCACATCTCGTCTTGATTTGAGCTGATGAAAGCAGTGTAGTGACCATACGCAATGTTTCCTATGTGCATTATTACAGCATAGAGACTGTAATACTCATCAGCCTCGGGGTAATCCGCCTAAAACAAGCATATAACAAATCAAGCATATATATCAATATTACTATGACTGCAGAGAACTTTGCTAAATATATGCTAAACATACATTTTCTGACAGTACAGCAGCAAAAATTTCAGCATTGAATGTTTTAGGAAAGGCAACTTTTTTGGAGAGTTTCCTGATGAAACCGTCATCGTTTCTGAATCTTTTCAGCTGGACACACAGAATTGGAGGCAAAGAGACAAGTTTCACTTCCTACAGAATGAAAAAAAATTATAATTAACTTACAATGCACAGCACCATTTGCTGAAATTAGAATAAACATAACTTGGATTTGCTATACCAGATAAAAACAAACCATCAAAATGTATGATTATACTGTTAGATAATAACAAATAAAGCACACACGTGAGTGGACTTCTGCTTTTCAGCGCACCGCTCACAGTAAACCTTCTCGCTGTCCAGCAGCGTTTGTAGCTTGAAAAAATAGCTGATGCAGCTTTCCTTAATAACATAAGGAAGAATAATAAAGCATGATTCGCTCAAGATATTCTACATTAAGATGCACAATGACCAAAAAATGAATGAAGATTCAAAAATGGTGGTAACCAAACAGTTGCTAGCCATTGACGTACATAGTATTATTGTCAACACTATAGAAGTCAATGGCTTCTATAAAGTTTAAAACAATATGAGTAAATGATGACTGAGTTATATTATTATTTTTTCCTTACAATGTCACTTTAAATTGTTTACCAGAGTATTTTCACTTTCACGGATTGCCAAAGGAAGGCTGAAAAATGAGCTGGGCGCTTTGTGAATGAATGTGCACTCTGAACACATCACGTGGTTTTCTACCTTTATCTCATAGAGACTGTGGATTTCCTGAGCCTGAAAGAGACAAAGAGTTTGAAGGATTAACCTCATTTAGGTACATTCAGTACATACTGAACCAAATCTGTGTAATGAAACCCACCACAGCAGCATCAGGCATCTGCTTCTGACTGAGATTAAGGATGGTGTGGAATATTTCATCTGCGTCTTGTTCAGTGAATGCTAAAGCAGAATGACACCACTGTGATACATTATTTCCAGAAGTATGAGATTTTAAGGTGATATATGACGCATACGTTGGACGGCTCGATGGTGGTATAGGCAGTTGAGGAAGTCTTTGTGTGGACTAGGATGTGATTTGTCTCTCATGGCTTCCAGGGTGTTCCTCAACTGCAGTGGGACGTTCCTCTTATCACTCACATGTGATGGCTGCCATCTTTAAAGGAAGAGTTTACACCAAAGATAGTTGAAAATGTACTCACTCGCACCTTTAGGCTGTACAAGAAGTAGATGTGTTTGTTTCTTCATTTGAATTTGGATTAATTGAGAGTTTCATGATTTGCTCACTAACTCTGCAGTTAATGGGTGCCGTCAGAAAGAGAGTCCAACGAGCTGATAAAAAACATCACAATAATAGGCAAGTAATACACATGACTTCTTCAGATGATCTTGTATGAAAACTGTATCTATAATATTGCTTTCTCAAGTTAAAAAACAGTCATTTAATTAGAATCAGGTGTGAAATATGCACAGACAGTCCTAAACGAACATGTCACTGGATGTTAGAAAACAAAAAGAGATGGATTTTTTTCACAGCCTGAAGTCGTGTGGGTTGTTTTTATCAGCTGTTTGGTCTCTCATTCTGTCTGACGGCACCCATTCCCTGCAAACGTGAGCATGTAACGCTTCATCTTTCCAAATCTGTTCTGATGAAGAAACAAACTCTTGGATGTCCAAATTAAGCACGACTAGTTGCGAGCGTGTATCTTATTCAAAAGACAATAGTGCTTTACTTGTTCAGTATGTCCAGGAGTTCAGTGGTGGCAGAAAGGGACTGAAGCAAAGCATTGACACAGCAGGACAGCCTGTGGTTTAAAAGGCCCCTCACTTCTGAAACGTTAGATTATTATTAATTCCAGCATTTCTGGATAAACCTCAAAAATGGTTCAAAAAACTGAAATGACAGTATACAGGAGCAGTATTGATGGATGCAAGTCTCTGATGACCTACCATAATCCAATGATGCAGAGCGTCTGTATAATCGATAATCCATTTTACTCCAATCGATCCCCATTCATCGACACATACGACTGCAAACGCTTGTCAGTGTTGTATCTATGGAAACCTGCTGTGTCAACATTGTTCTGCGTATTAGTTTTTTAGAAAACCAAACTAAGCTGACGAAATATTTAACGTACCTTCTTCAAGATACTCCAGCTCCCGTTTAACTCGAACACGCAGTTTCATAAAGACAGAAACAGCTGATTTTACTTTCACTTTCATTTCACGCGTCAGTTTCCATCACACATACGAAACTAACACCCATTTAAGAATAAAACGACTCATAGGCTGTTTATATTTCATTTAGATATCCTTTTTTACTATATTTTTATGGTTTATGTTATTTTATATTTTGCTTTATATTATATTTCACTTTAATTTTAGTTGAGGTTTTAGTATTTTTGTCATTTTTATTAGTTTGAGTTATTTTACTTCTTCACATTGAAACAAATGAAAAATTTGGCCGTGGCAACTAGCAGATATATATTTTTTGGTTTTTATTGGTTTTCAGTTTATAATATCCCACTGAAAAAGTTGTTTTTGACTTTATATTTTTAATAAAAGTGCATTTTTAAAATGACATATTAATGAAACTTCATACTAGTCTTCATAAGCATGCCTATTTAATGTGTTGCACATTGATATAATTCACAAACTGTGTTTGGAGCAGTCCTGCAAGAACTCAAAACATATTTACACATTTATTATATAATAAAATTACATTTGATCTGCATGAAATACTTTCCAGGTCACAATCTATTTTAAACAGGCTATCAGTAGTTTGATATAATTCAGTGATTTATTTATCTGTAATGTAAGTAAATGCACCAATATTAGATGCTTATGTTAAACCAAGGATGTAATAGGTAATGCAAGTCAGGGACGGCAATATTGTTTCACAGTTAGTTCCAGGATAAGTCCATTAAAACTCTAACTCCGGGTGTTGGCTCTGTAATAAGGTCCAAACATGGTGTTCCAGGTCTGCTGAAGGAGTCCATGAAGGCGGAGCAGCCATGGGAAAGCTGAGGGAAGAGCTGAAAGTGGAGAAATAGCAGATAAAATATCCTTAATTAATGTAGTTGAGGATGCATTGCATATAAAATGGCCAGCAGATCGCTTACCTGGATCTATACGAACGAGAAGAAGATACAGCAATATTAAAGCCAGAAAAACTCTGCGCAGAGAGATGGATCTGATTCTCACACTGGCAACTGAAAGACTTCGATATAACAACCTCATTATGGAAGTCAGCCGCTGAGTCAGTTTATCTGTAAGTCACACATTGGACCATTATCTATTTTACAATAAATGATCTTCTCATCAAAACATAAGCGTCAATTTTCACATTTGAAATTTGTACATCATCTGAAAGCTGCATAAATAAGCTTTCCGTTGATGTGTGTGTTTTTATATATATATATATATATATATATATATTTGGGATGTAATATTTGAAGTAAGAAATAAATCTGGAATCTAAGGGTGCAAAAAAATCAAGATTGAGAAATTTGACTTTAAATTCAAATTAAGTTCTTAGCAATGCATATTACTAATCAAAAATTACGTTTTAACCTAATTACGAAAGGAAACGTACAAAATATTGACCCATACAATGTATTTTTGGCTATTGTTACAGATATACCCGTGCAAATTAAGACTGATTTAGCACTCCAGGGTCACAAATAACATCGCAATTTTTGACTTTAAGCACATTAATAAAGGAAAATCACCTTGTTCTGGATCAGTAGCAGTTGTGGTCACAGCTACAGATTCAGGATTTGTAGTGGATGACGTTGCTATTTTCTTATTTTGAATGTCTAACAAACCGCGAGCTGCTTGTCTCTGTTCATCAGTGAAGGCCACTCGACCCACATCAGTCTCCAGCATCTCCAGAGCTTCGGCCGTGTGACCAATCGGCACCAGTATGTGGAGGAAATAGAGCTCAGCCACAGAGCTGAACCCCGACTGGCTTGTGTTACCAGAGCAGTGCAGCCAATCACAGACTGCATCCTTCATCACGGCCCGCTCATCCACTTTCACATAGAGCAGAATGCTGTGAAATACGGTTTATATCGCATTAGGAGTCATGTAGTGTCTTCCAACGACATTCAAATGCTTTTTACCTCTAAAAGGGGCCACGTATCCTGGGGGATACAACCATTCGAGAAGCAGTGAAAGTGTAGGTCTTATTTCTTGGTTTCATTTTGAAAGGGTGTTTGTTGGGAATATTTATATGGGATGACTGCTTTCTCCGTTCTTTGTTTGGCTCACAAGCAGCTGCATGGCCGTCTGTAGTGGGAGTTCAGTTTTTACATATTATGTTGGATGGGACTTACCGGTTTAAAAAGCTGTTGTTCAGCTATAGCTTATTAGGTTTACACTGATTTTTTTTTAAATAAATTTAATACCATCATTTTTTTGTAATCCATCTCTAAATGTTTTTAGGGCACCCTTTTAGGGGATAAAAATCAAGACATAAAAAAAAAATATATATATATATATATATATATATATATACATTCATTTTGTGGATTGCAATACTAGCAATACTACATTGGAAAGGTCTTGTAGTCGGGTTTCTATAACTGTTTTGTAAAAGAAAAGTGTTAGAAAACACTTTATAGCAATTTTAGAGTGCAACATATTTTATAAAATATTAGTATTACAAGTGTTCTGTTTATATTCTGATGTCTCTTTATGGTTCTTTTTAGGGTTAATGTAATTTGTGAGATTAATGCAGATTCCTCTGACCACATCTGAATAATCTTTGCAGGAATCTTCTCTGTTTCTCCATACTGCCGCAAAACCCATGACAGAACTCCACGCCACTGATTGAGCTCCGCCAAGGCCTGAATCCCCACTATAGTCAATGCTGCTTTCAGTTCTGCATGCTTGAAGCTGCAAGATAAGATTTAGAATAATGTTTTAAATAACTATGAATGCAAAATATAACTTCATTATGTCATGTTATATAAAAACTCACCTACTGTCCTCCTGCTCTGCAAAAGAGCACAAACTCTCAAGCCCTTTCTCGCACGTTTCCAGAGCAGCCTGGAAGTCTTTCTTTACCATTAAATACTCAAGAGCAGCGTCCACCGGAGCGGTTCCCGGACAGGCGGGTGGGCTGCTGAGACGAACCGAGCCCGAGCCACGACCGCCCGCCAGAGACACCGACGAACTGCTCCTCATACCCGACTGCTACTAAGCTTTTAGTGCTTTACAGGCTTAATTTCGACAGAAGAAATAATTGGGAATGATACAATGTGAACTCTTAATGTCATTAATTGATTTAAGATGCTACACGTGGAACATATCCACTCTGTAAACAAACCAGCTTCACTTCGCCACATCCGCAACGAACGACGAAGAAAACACCCGACAAGATAAAAGTCCGGAGAAATGTAAAGTTTAAAATCAATTAAAATAATAATAATAATAATAACTAAACTATAGAAATTAAGAAGACACGAAAAATATTTAACATCGAAATTATTATATTTATTATTAATTAATACTTCATCTGATATTTTATATTAGTTTTATATTTCATCAATTTGAGACTGTATTACTGTATTATAACATAAAACATAAAAATAATAAGTTTTCCTGCATCAGTAAATCTACGCAAACTCCCTTTGGTTAAGAAAATAAATACACAAACACAAATCTTTGAATAAAGGCATATTTGACAAAGGTGTATTTAACATTTATGTACACAATTCAGAGTACAAAGGTGCTTCCCTTAAATAAGGCCGGAGACATCAAAATTACATCTTAAATTCTTCTTTCCTGAAATATTCATATATTATTTTTTTCAATTGTACAGTTTCCCAAATCTTAGCATAACAGAAAACTACAAAACAAAAATAAAAAAAATTGCTTTATCTGTTAATTTATGCTTTTTTTTTTTCCATCCAGTCATTGGTGACTCCAGCATCTGCTGGAAGAAGCTGACCTCTGTCAATCAACAATTTCATTAATCCCTTCCGCCGTCTCCATGTTACCCTCAGCCCATAGTCTTTCTCAGGTGTGTCCTTCACCAGGACGCTTGAGCTCTCAGTTCGCGGAGGAGTTTTTGCTTGGTTTGGAGGGAAGAGGAGATGTTGAACATGGGATGGAGACGGGCTGGAGCAATGTGGCATTTCTGGCGTCTCTACATTCAGGGTTTTGGGAATTGAGTTTGTGTTCGGTGTGTGAACTGGATCCATAGTTGTCGTTTTATTTTTGTGGAATTGCGCATTCCTTGAAACTTCTGGACGCCTGGAGGTGGATAGAACACATGTAGCCATCCTCCTCTCCACCCCTTTTCGAGGAAGGCAAGTTCTTCTTGGAGTTTCTCGAAGCGCCTTGCTATGACTGTCCGAAGCAACAACCTCATGATTCTTTGTCCGTGAACTACTACAGTTTTCATGCTGGTGTTGTGAACTTGCTGTGGTTGCCTCAAAAGACAAGGGAGTAAATTTGCAGCCGTTTGTTCTTCTAGTCTGAGGAAAACCCAAAACTGGTGCCTTGTTTGAGATCCTCGTAGCCATCTGGTTATTTCTCCTCCCTTGATTAACCTTTGTGGTTTTGAGTGAAATAAACTGCGAAGACACCTAAAAACAGAAAATACGCTTCAGTTTCAGTTACTCGCTCATTAAAATGAAAGCAAGGGTTGCGAAGCATGCACATACCCAAGAGGTACATGGTGCACCACTTTGCTGTTGTTTCTCTGATGTAAATGACTTGGGATGAATAGCACTCTGTAGTTGTGGTCCATATTCATGCTTTGGTCCATTGATGGGCGCCTCGACAAACAACAGCTGAGGTTTGTTTGGGTTCAGCAGTCTCTTCTTACGTGAATTACGGGGCATTAGAAGACATGATACGCTGCAAGGAGGAAAACAAGTTGACATGAGGCAGAGAACCATTACTATTACTGATCTGTCAGTGTCATGCAGGCATAAACTTATTATTCTTTAAGACAGATACTGACTACTGACACATTTAGAGGCATTAAAACCATTAATACTAGAAGATATGGTATCCGTACTATGAACTGTGGAGAAAGTTCGAGTGTTGATAAAATACATGGCATGCAATGAAAACCTTAACGTTAGCTGATACTCACACATCGCTTTGTATTTCTTCTCAATCGCATTGTACTTTTTCTTTGGGCCGTGTAAGTTTAACAAAGAGACTAATAAACCGTCTGACTGAGGTTTGTGGGAAAATTCCCCCAGTCGCACACATCCTTCTGTTCCTCCCAGAGAAATATGAAATAGTTGACTGTTGGTTAGCCTAGCAATGGAATACCACAAGAGGCGGGGCGTGGTGGCCCGGAAGTTGTTTCGATTGGTCAGGTAGGATGAGTTGAAATATAAAGAATTTTTAAACAATTATTTATAGTGTCTTAAAAGTTCCAATGTTATTATTTTTCATCAGTGTTACTATTCAGGTGTGAAATTTAAACCAGACTGCTGCTGAAGCGGAACATAAACGGTGTTACTTTTCTCA
>JAUMHR010000047.1:3022867-3061210 GCA_032361145.1 Enteromius fasciolatus | reverse complement strand
CGTATGTATTTACAGAAACAGAATATATTTTAAATCTTGCAGAATTGTAGAAATTGTTGTACATATTTTCTATTAAATACATTTAGAAGGTTTCCGCTGTGTGAAATTAAAGAATATGTAATTCGGAGCCGCCGATCGCCCCCTAAAGGAAAGCAATTTACTGCATCTTAAAAAACAGCAACGCTTTCCGTTCGATGGCTCCGCCCATGTCTATCCGCCATTGGGCTAGACGTGATCACGTGATAGCGCTGCACCGCTCTGCGCCAAAATTCAAAATTTCACCAAATGCGCACAAGAGTCCTGGGACCCGAGTTTTTCATTCACCCCCATCAAAATACATTTTATCACTCAGCGCTGCCAGATTAACTCCAATAAACCACCGTCTGCACGGCTGACATGATATGAAGGTTTGATCTGCTTCGTATTATTTGATGTGTGCTGTATTAATTAAACGTGTACAGTAGGTTAGTTGGAAAAACTAAACACTAGGCCGCATATCCGATAATAAAGGAAGATCGTTTATAATTACGATAAACAATGTATTATCTTTAATTATATTAAATATTAAGGCGACAACGATGTTTTAAAACGACGATGCGCGCGATGATATCACTGGAAAAAAATAAAAACAATTTTGTTTCGTTTTTTACACACATATTTTACAAACCTGCCTTTCACGAAATATTTTGCTTGTGAACAATCTGTCAAGCAAAAATAATAGCAACAATAAAACAGCAGGTCAGATTGAAAGTAATCAATTTGTAACGGTATTTTATATTTTAGAATTAAAATCGTCATTCAAGAGTCGTTAGACAGAAAAGTCGTTTATCAACAGACCTTCTTATCGGTATATTTAGCCACGATCTGCACATATATATTACATTTTTTTTACGTATTTAATGTATATTTTACGTGCAAGCATTTATTTTGACACCTAATCAGCTTTTGAGTCAATATTGTATGTTATTTTATTGTTAGTATGATCTTACGAAGCGTCTATCATTACGTTAGTTTCTTGTAATTAGTTGAATAGTTCCTATGCGTACTGTATTTAGGACAAAAAACTTAAGTTAGATGTAAATTTGACCTATTAAGTTATGTTTTTTTATGCAGACAGTCATCAGCCAGGCCTTTTTGCTGTGAGCAAACAATGAGAGAGAGCCCAAGGAGACCCATCATCCTGAAGAGGAGGAAGCTGCCATTTCAGAAGAGTGAATCTGATGCAGGGTGTGATGAGGCGGATGGGCCCCGTTGCAAGACCACCCTGACCCCGTCCACCGCTCGCTGCTTCCCCGATGGTATCCGCATGATGGACCACCCCACCATGCCGGACACTCAGGTGGTGGTGATACCAAAAGCAGCCGATCTGCAGAGTGTCATCAGTGCCCTGACGGCCAAAGGGAAGGAGTGTGGCCCTCAGGGCAGAAACAAGTTCATCCTGCTCAGTGGCAGCACCAGTTTGGAGGAGGGCAAAACCCTCGGGTGTCTATCTACAGAGCCCAAGCATGATCTCGAGAAAGGTGAGGGATGTGACTAAGACTGAGCTTGTTGATGTTCTGCAAATTTTAAGTTTTTTTATGTTTTTTTTTTTTTGCTGTGGTATCAGTGAAAAAGGAGACTGAGTGCTTCCTGCTTGATGACAGTCTGACCAACATCCAGTGGCTGGGAAAAATGAGCTCCGATGGGCTTGGATCGGAGTCTAACCAAAAATGCACCAGCAAAGACAATCCAAGTGACTGTCATCAGGTACACAACTGTAAAGTTTAAATTCACCCTCTCCATTTTCTAAATGCACATTATAGATCAGAGATGCCTGTCATGATCTTTGATGTGGCCTGCCATGCCATAACAACAAGAGAAAAGAAAGATAGGGAAAGACTTGCATCTTAATTTCTGATTAATAATTTAGCATTTTCTTTGTTTAATATTTGTAAATAAAAAAACATATATTATAATTATAATACATTCATAGATTGTTGAATATAATATAATTTGTTTTTGGCCCACTGTCCTTAATCAAACTTGATATTTGGCCCTTTGTATTAAAATGCATAGTTATACGTCACTTCTGTGCGTACCTTTCATTTTCAAAAACTGTTTTGACCCCACAATATTTAATTAAAACGTCATAACTGAATCTTCCAGTGAAAATGACTGTACTGGGATTTTTTAAATCATTTGGTCCAATTAATTTTCTCATTTTTGAGTGCAGTCGAGAACATATTAGTTGAACCAATGGCATTTTTATTTTTCAATAATCCACTGTGGTTTATGCCAAAACACAGAGGAAAAGATCGGTCACTGCTTTTCTTTTCATCGCAGCTTTACAAATTGGTTAATAAATAGTGGGGGCTTTTTTTTGTGTGTTTCTTCTATATTTAGCTTTTTTTTAATTTAATTCGTAAAAAATATTTGTTTGTCTTCTCTTAAACAGCCCAACGCTCCAGAAAAGAAGGACTCTCTGTCAGAGAGACCCCCGTATTCCTACATGGCTATGATCCAGTTTGCTATCAACAGTAAGAAAAACCGACACATGACCCTGAAGGAAATTTACAACTGGATCGAGGACCATTTTCCATATTTCAGAAATGTCGCCAAACCTGGATGGAAGGTAGTGTGTGAAACCAGTATAGTTTCAGATTACACAAACTCAAAAAAGATTTCTGAGTGTGATTTGTTTACTGTTTTGTAATTAGAATTCCATACGTCATAATCTCTCACTGCATGACATGTTTGTACGGGAGACCTCTGCCGATGGCAAGATCTCCTATTGGACGATTCGACCGGAAGCGAACCGCTGTCTTACATTGGACCAAGTCTACAAGGTATGAATCACTTACTGTGCTACTATGTTCTTATTTGTTTTTATGCTTCAAATGTGGTCATCTCTCATTTCCTGGCTCGTCCCACAGCCTTTGGTTGATCCAGTGACCCCCACATGCCCTCAGATCCCACAAGTTGGTTTCAATCAAGTAAGACCCTTTTTCCTCCTTATTCGTTCTCTCAGGGCAGCTCATCAGGGAGTCAGACAGGAACCAGCCTCTCTAGTTCTCCAGGAATCGCTTATTTTATTTCAGGGAGAGTCAGACAGAAGGAAGAACATTCAGCTCGAGAGCATCGCTTGTTTTGTTCTTTTGATCATCACAGACAGTGTTGAGGCTGCAGTTAGTTTGAATGCCACACTTTGTGTGAAAGTAAAGATGTTTTTCCCCCCTGTAGCAACAGAAGAGGGGTCCTCCAGAGCTGAAGAAAGCCATACCTGCCACAGGCGGCACAGGTGAGATGAGAGGGATGAATGTCTTAGAGTGCATGATGACTTTGTTTCCTGACAGTCGTTATATCTCTGCACGTCTTCAGAGAGGAAGATGAAGCCGCTTCTGCCTCGGACCGACTCGTACCTGGTTCCCATCCAGCTTCCTCTGGGTCAATCGCTCTTCCTGCCCTCCTCCAGTCCTGTGACACTCTCCACTCCTTCCCATGCTCCGAGCACCTCCACTCCCAGCTCAAGTGGTGTGAGCAAGAGGGTCCGGATTGCCCCCAAGGTAAGCACTAAAGGTTTATATAAATAAATCTCACAAAAACTCACATTTAAGCAAAAGGAGAATTAGATTTTTAAGTAATAATACATAGAATAGAATATATAGAGATTTTTAATGACAGCACAGCAACACTGTCAATAAATTAATAGTCATTTATTTTACCTGGTTTTGGACTGGTAGACCACTTTATTGCAGCCAACACATCAATTATGGCATTTTGTTTAGTTTTTTAGCAGGGAATTCGTAACTTAAAGTTTGTAGAAATAAAGGACTGCAAGTTCTTTATTGCTTGTTTGTGTTGTGAAAGGTCTCACAGAGCGACGTGAGCTCGGTGATGCTGTGTTCGTCCACCTCTCAGAACATAAAGGAGGAGTCTGTGAGCGTGTCTGTGACTCCTGAGGCTCCCGAAGCTCTGCTCTCCAAAACCAGACAGCGAGACAACAGCAGCTCCCGCCGCAAACAGCGTCTAGTCCTCCCAGCCACGGAGGAACCTGTCCTGCTTTACCCCGACAGCACTCTCTTCGACTCGGGTGTGGTCTCCGACGCCTCCACCTTCCATGACACTCACGACCCAGAGCCCCAGCCCTCCTGTAAGCCCGACCCCGACAGCCCAAACAGAGAATACACTTTTAAAACACCCATCAAGAGCAGCCACCCTTCCTCATCCACACCCAGTAAGCTTCCCACAGTCCTGGAGCCCTGGAGGATCACTCCCGTCAGAAAGGGAGGCGTGCTGGACTTCAGCCCCATCCGTACGCCCAGCGGCCCACAGCTCACCCCGCAACGGCACGAACACACGCCTTTCAGCTTCAACAGCACACCTTTCAAAGACCTGCCGCTCTTCAGCTCCCCTCGAGAGCTGCTCACCTGCTCCAGGCCCTCTCCGAGACGCTCTACTCCGACCTGCTCCAGAGAGCTGCTGCAAGCGGGCACCGCCAACCGCTCTCTCACCGAAGGCCTTGTTCTGGATACCATGAATGACAGCCTGAGCAAAATCCTAGTGGATATCAGCTTTCCCAACCTGGACGATGATGATCTTGGCATGGCAAACATCAGCTGGTCCCAATTTATCCCAGAGCTCAAGTGACTCCCGTTTTTTTTTCCCAAGCTGCTTACACTTCCTTCACTGCCTTTCATTCTTATTTACTTGCTATTGATCTCTTAAGTATTTTCTTAATTTCTATTGCCATTTCACTGCCTTTTACTGTACATGTTTGTGTTATGGATGTGTAGGCCTTTATTTGCGAGCAAAACTGTTAGTGACGAATGTACTTAGATAAGATTATTTTGCACAAGTTGTAATATATAAATATGAGTGTGTGTATGTGTGCGTAAGAGGGAGAACGTGTGTATTATAAGTGAACATACAGATTTAGCAGATTAATTAAATTACACTACCCACTTTTACAGTATTTCTTTGTTTTGGTATGATTTTGAACACCTTGGATTAGCCAGAGAAACTGATGGTAGAAATACAGATTTATTTTTTTTTGATTTTTTTTTTTTTTTTAAGAGTTTTAATTTTTGGATGAGCTATCCCTTAATACTTTATTGATTGCAAATGGACATGTAAGTGTTGCACTGTACTAGAATGTGCCAGTCATTTATCTGGCGTGTGTGGAGCTGTTTATAACATCCATAATGTGTTTTCATGGTTACAAGCATGTCAGAATAGTGACTCATCTCTGCTGCTGCTGCTGCTTTTCTGCATTCATTTGTTTTTGCTATTAAGATCAATTTAAAATTGTGTGCTGAATGTTGGATATGACCAAGATGAGCATTCCAAGAGATTTGTGGTGTATTACAAAGCTTTTCGTGTTCATTTTCATATGTAGAGTGATTAGTGAGCATGCCAGAGTTCATATGCTTAGAAGACTACCATCAATATGTAGCTGTGTTAATTCATGATACATTGTATTGCATTCTTCCAGTGTAAAAACAGCCAGATGTCATAAAAAATGTAAAAAAACTGAACGGTTGGCAGATTTTTGACACAAGCATGAGAATTTCAGTACTATTTACTTATAATATTACATTGATGCACAGATGTTTTAAAAATCTGTCAAGTGCCTTGATACTTGGTTTCTGTAAGAATACAAAGGCATGTAATAATTAACTTTACGTTTCTCAACAGCAAATATGTTGGTGATACAAAAAAAAGATGACCATTCAGACAATAAGATGTCTTTTCTATTATATTTGAATAACAACTTGGCATTTTTCTGATGCGACAGGCTTTAACCAGAAACATCAACTGTCAGTTCCAACAAAGCATACAATTTGGTTTCTCTTCTTAATGTACTTACTTTTAAGAATAAAGGGATACTTTATACAAACACATTGTGATTTATTACAAAATAGCTTTAAAGAGATAGTTCGTTAAATTAAGCAATCGTATCTCCTCACATTAAGGTGTGTATTAAACTGCTTTATATTTGAATTCATTTTAAGGACATTTTTGGATCTTCTATGTTTTGATGTTCAATGGAGGAACGGAAACACCTCGGATCTTATTAAAATTGTCTTTATGTTTTGAAGATTAACCGAAGAACCGTAAATTATAACACAATCATTTTTTTTAATGAACTATCCCTTTAAAAGAATGACTTCACCAGGACATAGTCCTGTATTAGATTTGAATATAATCTAGATTAAAATATAAGTGATGCTTTTACTGATGGATAGGGTACAAGTTGCTGTGGGGATGGTTAGGACTAATATAGCAAACACCAGAAAAATTAACTTTGATGCCCTTTAACACTCAGGTCTGTAGTTTGGTGATGCTCCATCAGTAGGTCTGAACTTCCTGTTGAGCCACTTCCAGGAATATCTGCAGATGTAGACTTACATAATCTGCACGAGAGGAAGCAAAGATCAATCAGTGAATCTCTGACCTTTAAGTATAGTGGCATATTTATTTTTTGATTGGAAAGAAACTTCTTTTGCATATTGATTGCCTCTTATATCACCAACGTTGTACTACAAATCCCATGGTTAAAGTTTGGTTAGTGCAGTAAAAGCATGGATATTTTGTGGTTACCATAGTTTACCTGCGGTAAAAAAAAAAACCCTGCCCAAAACACAATAGAAAATGTAATAGATTTTTTTGGTTATAATGGGAACTGTACTGGTTTTAATGGAAAGTATTATGGTGTCTACTGGTATGTGATGGATTCTATTGGTGGGACGTTAAAACCTATTGGAAAAATGCCCAAAACACACTACAAAAACAGATTTTGTAATGTTTTTACTGGAAAAGTTAAAGGCTCATAATGGCATTTTAATGGAAACCATTAGTTTCTAGTAAAACCATTGTTAATTTTCACTATAAATGTGTTTAGTATTACTTACTGAAGGCTTTTTTACAGCATTTGGGTACGTATGACTTCTTGACTGTTAGGTAATACACTGGTACACCTGATAATGTGAGGGCACAGCTGCCACCTGTATTCCAGGGGTCCGAATACAAGGACAGGCCCACGATGAAGAAGCACACTATGGTAAAGATCACTGCAACTGCTAAAGGGACCTGAACACAGTTAACACAACGTTTAATTAGTAATTAGTGACAAATTCCTATTAATAAGTCAGTTATGAACCAAGGACCTTGAATGGTCTGGGATGATCTGGAAATCTGTAGCGGTGGATGATCATTCCTAAAGTGGCCAAAGCGATGAAGAGCCACCGGGAGAAGGATGCAAAGTTAATCAATTGAAAGATCTCTCCTCTCGCCATCATGATGATCACCAGAGGATACTGCAAACATCAGGAGAAACGTAAGCAGGCAGGAGAGGAACCGGGAGAAAAGGATGAATGTGATTGTACCAAACATAGCACAGCTGGCAGTGGTGTTTGTCTGCGGATATGGATCATGGAGAAGATAGCTGGTAAGTGACCTTCTCTGGCTCCCACAAACAACATCCTGCAGAAAGAGAGTTATGAAATCTTAAAGGAATAGTAGACTCAAAAAACTACATTTGCTGACATATCACCTTCAGGCCATTTAAGATTTAGGCTAGATGAGTTTGTCTCTTCATTGGAGAAACTTCATTTGGAAAAATGTATTATTCCATCACTTGCTCTGTAGTGAATATGTACTGATAAAAACATATCAATAATCCAAAAGTACTCCAGTCAATCAGTTAACATCTTGTGATGCAAAAATCGGTGTGTTTTCATGAAACAAATCAATCATTAAGGTGTTTTAACTTTAAATTGTTGCTTCTGGTTCATAATATAATAATTAATAATTCCTCTGTTGAGCAAGTGAAAAAATCATTTACATCTTGGATGGCCCGACTGAGTAAATTTTTAGCAAATGTTCATTTCTGGTGTATAAATCTTTTAACCTTTAACTGGTCAAAGTCAAAGATAAAGATCCTTACCTTGGTGAACCAAAAAATCCTCCATTAAGTGCTCCAAGGCAGGACAGAGCGACTAATACTGGTATTGCTGGAGCTACACCCTGCAGAGCCCGACTTGCAAATGTCTGCAGTACAATAAGGAAAACACAGTTTTGACTTTTATTCTCCAAAGACCTGTAATAACATCTCCAAAGTCCATCATTACTAACCACTGCCACCGCATCTGACATCAGTAACTCATTCGCGTTCATCATTGTGTAGTAAGCCACATTGACCAGCACATAAAACACAGTAACAGTCACCATAGAAAAAACGATGGCCAAAGGGATGGTTCTAAAAGGAATACGAGAAATCTAATGATCTAAGGGCTTTTATATAATACATTTAAAACATGCTGTCAATTTGGCAATGCAAAAACTTCTGAATACCTGTTTGGATTAATGACCTCTTCCGTTATGAAATTTAAATAAAACCTGTAAGCAAAAATAAAAAGGTTTACATTATTTTGTAAATACCTTCCTTTGGATTTTTATATGTTTGACACTGCTGCTAATACCCACCATCCTCCATATGCATAAAGACCTGAATAAAAGGCCAAAGGCAGTTTGCTCAGAGGCACAGAATCTGAGACAAAGGCACTCTGAAAGTTTCCGGTTTTCCCTGAAACAGAAAAAATGAGATAGAAAGTATATTTCCTGCCCTTCTTGTAATCTATTCGGGTCCATTTTAACATATAAAAAGTTACATTAATTAAATTTTTTAAATGCTTTTTTTTTGTATTGGAACAAAACTTTTAAACAAAAGAACTTTTATTATTATTTAAAAAAAATGTAATAATAATAATAATAATAATAATTAAAAAAACAATTTAGATAAAAAAGTTTTTATACGTAACTAGGGTTTCAATTGAGGATTTATACATATGTAACTCTTATTAAAAACTTAAAAACGTATTTTTTAATTGAGATTTAAAATTTATTTTCTAGATCTCATAAGAGATATATTTAATTTGATATATAATATTATAATAGGAAGTTTACAAAATAACTTCATGGAACATGATCTTTACTTAATACCCTAATGGTTTTTTGCATAAAAGCAAAATTCTATCAATTTGACCCATACAATGTATTTTTGGCAATTGCTACAATCATCCCCCAGCGACTTGTTTTGTGATCCAGAGTCACATATTTCATTTGAAAACATTCCAAAGCACTGTCCTGCAGCAGATGAATCAGCATGTGACTCTTACCATTGACCAGAGCTATGATGCCTGGGATGATGATCAGAATCAGAGCAAACATCTTGATGAAGGTCAGCAAGACCTGTGTACGAGCTGCCATTGACACACTCCAGCAGTTCAGTGCCACCACAAACGCTAGGCACAACAGTTTATAGGTTTACAACATCATTTGTAGATTTTTTTGACAAATTTAAAAGCTGAAGTAATCAATAAAGTAAGGTCACCCACTGACTCCCAGCATACTGACGAGTTTGACCAGAGCTGTTGGAGCGGCGCATGGCATGAACAATGGCTCCACTACATACTGGCCAAAAGCTAGAGATACGTACGAAGCCACTGCAGGTCTGAAATTACATTATGATTGAACTTTGTAAACACAGCAAAATGAAATCACTGCATGCACACACACCTGATGAAAATGAGCTCAGTCCACAGTCTCAGGAAGGCAGGCAGGGGCCCCAGGGTCTCCAACAGGTAAGTGTAATGACCGCCTGATTTTCTAAAGCTCGTGCCCAGCTCAGCATAGCATAAAGCACCTGAGGAGAAGATGCTATATATTAAAAAATGGATTAAACATGGATTAAAATGTATGTTCTGAACACAAAAAAAATTTGTTAGACAAAGAGTTGATGGTACCCATTGACTTCTATATACTTTAATGGCTATTGTTGGTTACTATCTTTCTTTAAAATATCTTGTTTGGTTGTTTTCAGCATAAGACAGGTGAACATAATGAGTATCTAAGGAAAGTAACTAAGTCACGTTAAAGCCTAAACTAAATGAGTAAGCATTAAATCAAAATGCAAACACAAAAATCTAAACATGACACAACCCTGACAGATACATTTTTTTAGGATTCTTTGATTAATAAAAAGAACAGCATTTAATTTCAATACAAATCTTTTGTAATATAAATATCTTACTGGCACTTTTGATCAATTTAATGCATTTTTCTTGTAAATCTAATTTATCCCAAACATTTGGATAGTAGTGTAAAATATTAAAAACTGCAAAGCAAAAACTGTTTTCAATGCATATTAGTAAAAAGATCAGAATGACTTCTGAAGGATCATGAGACACTGAGGTAATGACGTGTCAATTCAGTTTTCAAACTATTCTACAAGTATCATAAAACATACACTTGTTCTTCTAAATATGATAATTCACAATATTACTGTTTTTACAGCATTTTGCTCAAATAAATGCAGCCTTGGTTGAGCATAAGAGACTTTGTTCAAAAACATTAATTAAACATTGTTCCAAACTTTTGACCAGAAACGAAAATGTTTCTCACCAAAAGTGGAGAGAACGCCACACAGAGCCCAGACCATCAGGGACAATCCCACGCTGCCCGAATTCATCAACACGCCTTTGGGGGCGATGAAGATGCCGCTGCCCACCACAGTGCCAATGATGAAGGAAACAGATGGCAGCAGGCCTATACTCCTCCTGAGATGAACTGCATCGTCTTTCACTGTCTTCTCAGTACCTTCATCTGACACTATATCAGCGGCCGACTCTCTTTTAGTGACCCTCATCTCTCAGCAGCTGATTTACTGTAGATCTAGAGAAGTAAACAAGTTAACAAACAGCAAAACACAAGAAAGCAGGGTGATGTCCAAAAAGTGGTTTCGCACAGAAGAACCATTTTTGGTTCCCTAAACCTTTAAGTAAACGGTTAAGAACCATTTAGAGTAAAGATTTTAAAAATATACAGAACAGTTCCCACTATGAAGAATCTTTCTCAGCTAACAGGGAACGTTCTAAGAAAGTTCACTCAAAGTTTTGAACAAACATTTTGCTTGAACAGATGTCCTACGTCGTTCATTACTACAGTAGTTTCAAAAAGACTCCAAAAGATGGTTTTTACAGCAATGCCTTAGAAAGTCCAATCTGTTTCTGTGTTGTTAAAAGAATACTTTTTTCTTAGTGTGAAGAACATGCTAATAATCTAAAGAACATTTTTTTCAATATAAAGTATAAACCATTGGTCCACTTAAAACAGGGGTGTCAAACTCAGTTCCTGGAGGGCTGGAGCCCTACAGAGTTTAGTTCCAACCCTGCTCCAACATACATAATACTCCGTTTGGAAGGACTTGATTAATTGGATCAGGTGTGTTTAATTAGGATTGCATCTAAACTCTGCAGGGCTCCGGCCCTCCAGGAATTGAGTTATAAGATTCCATGGATGTTAAAAGTTCTTAATGGAACCACCGATGCCAAAAAAGAACCTTTAATTTTACAGATGAAATTTACACATTGTTCATGTTCAAGGTTTTCATTTGATGCTTTTTACATTTTACTACTGTACAGAAAACATTCTACAGTAACATTACCATGTTTGCAAAAAATAAATAAGTAGGCTATCATAAAATTGTTTTAAAATCTGGATGTTTTGAATGTTTAGAGAACATTCAGAAATAATGTTTTCATAAACTCCTCATAATGTTAATGGGAACATTATCCAAACATTCTTAAAACATTATTGTTAGCTGGGTTGTGAATAGAAAGTTTCCATGGGTGTTAAAGATCCTTCATGGAACCACAGAAGAAACTTTAGTGTTTTACTAATAAAGAAGTTATTAAACACATTTGGTTTACATAGCCTAGTAAATAATCCAACCAGAAATGCAAGCATTCATCTAAGAAAAATATGAAACCCATCAATCAGTTTTTCTACTCACCAGTCAGAAGTAGTAAATGGTGAGACAAGCAAACTTTTCTCTTTTCCTCTTTATGCAGCTTGTTTTGCTGCTCTTTTCATGCAGAGTAACCCAGGAGACTCACCATCCAGCTCAGAGCTCAGACCAGGAACAAAGCCAGCAGTCTTCTCCAGATTCATCAGCACCAGCAATTAAAGCCTTTTAGACGGGGAAAGCCATGTGCCATTGTGTTGTGTGTGTGTGTAGGTACAGTATGCACAGCGGGACGCAGGAATCTACCATGAGGACCTCCTCTTCTTGTTGAAGCAGCTGCAAAGTTCACTTTTCTTCAACAGCAACATAAAAACAAACAAAGGTTGACTACAGAGTGCATAAAAAACCAAGAGCGTTTTTGTTAAGTCTGCCACTCAGATTACTGAAAGCTCTTTCAGCACATGCTACAGAGTGTTAGTTTGTGTGTGTGAGGGTCAGTCCTCGCTGAGACGGAGCTTAGCAGTAAACTGTTATTGGCCAGGGGCCACCATCTCTCTCTCCTTGTTCTGTCTGACTGTCTTCTTCATTATGTCAGACATCAGACATGTGTGTTGAAGTCTCTTTTGAACTGTGAAGGCTCTCTATAGTGTTTTTCAATTTCTGTAAAAAAATGATAGTCTTAAACAGTGCAGGGGCACATGAAAAGCCATTCCTCAGTAGTGAAATGGGAACAGAGTTACAACATCTGCAGCAACATGTTTTCAGAACATGTTTACACAGCTGATAATAAAAAAAGCCCTGAAAAGTAGCCTAAAAAGAAAAAACAAACAAAGAAAAGAACTTTAGCATCATCACTGCATGTCACAAAAAATGTTCTTGAAGTTAAAAACGTTAATGAATTAATTATTTAAATTATGATATAACTGAGTTTGCTAAAATACATTATTATATTTATATGGTTAACAAAATAAATAAAATAATAAAATTATATAGGCCTATGTGAATATAAATTTAGCAAGAAATAATAATAGTAATATTTTTGTTGTTTTTAAATACAATATCTCAGGAATAACAGTGAAAGTTCTCAGTTATCGCACACTGCAAGCCTTTAATATAATTAGACTTTGATCCTTGGGTTAAGCTAAACTTGTTTGATTTAAATCGGCATCAAGTTCCTGAGTACGTCAGGAAAGGGGGCGTGGCGACGTGCGTCACTGTAGCCACGTAATCCGGGAAGTAGGAAGTGCCGCGCACGCCCTTCAGTCGCAGAAACAGTGAGTATAAACTTCATCAGCTGTGTTCAAATTAAAGTCATTCAATGGAAAATAGTGAAAACAGCTATAATTAGTTTACATATGTCTTGTTTTCGTTTGAAAGTCCGGATAATGTGTGCAGTTGTGTGATTATGAATTGCATTCATTCGCTCCAGGCTTAATGACGTTATTATTTGCAATAAGTGATTGTAGTAATTGAATTAAATGATTACAATGCACGGTTCTGTTCAAAATCAAACTTTAATTAGTCAATAAAAATAATTGGAAAAGCTACTTTTCTATTTGTTGTATGGTTTATTAATAAATTCCTGTTTTTGCTTATTGCAGTTTTTTGTTCTGGTTATATGTGCATCATAAATCATAAACATTTTTGATGTCTGTACTTCAAATTCTGCAATGCATATGCATAAAGCACATGCTTAATTCTTACATGCATTGGTTTAATGTGAACCATAGAGGATGATCCTGTTGTAAAGATTATAACTGAATCAAAATAAATAGGCTAAGCTGTTTATGTGTTTGCTTTCAGAGATGACTGAGTTTGAGGAAGTATCTCAAAAGTCCAAGCTGCATCCGAAGCCGGAGGGCCTTACATTGCAGTATGGCACAGCTGGATTCCGCACTCATGCCAAACATCTGGATCACATCATGTTCCGCATGGGGCTGTTGGCAACTTTGAGGTCCAAAAAAACAAAATCCACCATTGGAGTCATGGTTACTGCCTCTCATAACCCAGAAGTAAGAAACACACCCATCTGTGTTCACATTTACTCATAACAATTAAATAGTGATGTATAAAATGTAATGTTATCCGCTTATGTTTCAGGAAGACAATGGGGTGAAGCTGATTGACCCCATGGGGGAGATGGTGACAGTGGTTTGGGAGGGATACGCCACACAACTTGCTAACGCCGAGCAGGATTCTCTGCTTAAAGAGCTGAAGGACATTATTAAGAAAGAGGACATTGATATGAGTGAGCCTGCAAGCGTCTACGTTGGCAAAGACACCAGGTAGCCTGGCTTCTGTTTGCACAGCGTGAAGTTTAACTAATGTTAAAATTGAAAGCTTAAGTACATAAAGAGAGAAGTTACCAAACCTGTAGACTTCACAGTGGCCAAGCAAGTAGATCGAGTCAGAAAACCGCCCACAGAGGTTTCACAGTCTGAAAATGTGATTGAATAGTCAGTATAGTTGATTGTTATCATCATCATCACAATTTATTTTAAAATAGGTAAAAAAAGATGAAAGTTGAAGCTGTAGACTATTATGCATATTATATATTTTTCATTAAGATTCTGACAAGCATCACTTTCTTAACTGGATTTAAATGAAAATCTATACAAAAAAACAATTAAGACAACTTTCAGATATAATTAAAAGTTAATTTTTTTTACTTTATATATATACACACACACACACATACATGCATATATATATATATATATATATATTTTTTTTTTTGTCTTTGTAAATTAAATTAATATGTTAAAAAAATATATTATTATAACGAAACATTTACGTTTATTAATTGTAATACTAAAAAAGTAAAGCAAAAAAACGTTTTGAGATAAACTTTTTTTTGTTTTTTCAGATTTTCTATTTTTTTTAATCCAACTCTTCCTTACAGTGCATGATTTATGAGGTACATACAGACAAGAAAAATATTATTTTATTATAAAAAAAAAAAAAAAAAAAAAAAAAAAATATATATATATATATATATATAAACAACAGCACATAATTTAATAAATAATATGGTCAGTCCATTAATTTTTTCTTTGATCTACGTTGTTTATTGCGCTCATCTGTAGCAGGTAAACTGGTTGAGTGCAATGTATAAAATACATAATTTAAGTTTAGTGTTGTATTTCTCTGTGTTTGTTTTCTTCAGACCGAGCAGTGCTAGTCTCTCTCAGGCTGTCCTGGATGGCGTTTCCAGTTTGGGCGGAAAAACTCATGGTGTGGTTATGTATAACAAAACTTTAATTTATTGACCTTGATTATTTTGCTTACAGGTTCCTTTAAAGTTGTTTTGTATTTGCATCATTTTTTAGATTATGTGTACAGCTTGTTATGACAGTACAAAGGTTGATGAATTGCTGTGTTGATTATATTGTGTCAGACTGATAGGGTGTGTGTTTCTCTTTAAGACTATGGTCTGGTCACCACTCCCCAGCTGCATTATATGGTTTGCTGCTGTAACACGCACGGTTGCTACGGCAGTCCTACAGTTGAGGGATACTACCAGAAACTCTCACAGGCTTTCCTTCAGCTCACACAGAATGTAAGCGAGACATAAAACAGCAAACATTAATGATTATGATTATTCTGGCATTAATTGCTTCCCTATTTGTATTCCAAAGGCCTTAAACCGCACTGATGATCAGAAGAGGCTTCTGGTGGATGGAGCCAATGGCATCGGTGCATTGAAGATAAAAGAAATGGAGCCGTTTCTTCGCTCTGAACTGCAGGTGGTGCTTTCGAATGACGGCAGTAGTGGTAAACTCAACCACATGTGTGGAGCAGATTACGTCAAAGTCCAGCAGAAAGCGCCTCAAGGTTTGTTTGAACTCTTTGGACCTGTGAACATCTCTACACTTCTGATCCCAGCAGGGGGAAACCTTTTCATATGAGCAGAAGATGACATAATATTTGTGTTTATATTAGTAAAATAGTTTATTTTGTGTTAATAATATGTAACGATATATATATTTTTTAATCAAATAAATGCAGTCTTTGTGAGCATGTTAGACGACTTTTAAAGTAAAAGAAAAAGAAAATTCCAAACATTTGACCAGTAGTGCACATAGAATTATCTAAGAAATCTCTCACTCTTTTCTCTCCAGGTATGAATACGGGAGAAGGCGAACGCTGCTGCTCGTTCGACGGTGATGCCGATCGCATTGTTTACTATTACACTGACTCTAAAGGCTGCTTCCATCTGCTGGACGGAGACAAGATCGCTACTCTCATCAGCACGTACCTCAAAGAGCTGCTCACACAGGTTCTACACACTCAGACAGGCTCTAAAATGAAAATGACAACATCAAAATATAAACTCAGGCATAAATGTTGTTTGTGTGCATGTTCAGGCAGGCCTGAACCTACAGATTGCTGTTGTTCAGACCGCATATGCTAATGGGAGCTCAACTCGCTACCTGGAGGACGTCATGAAGGTGATAGTCTAAAAATATCTGCTTTTACTATTGCATGCCCCTATTCCTGCTTTAACTCCGTGTTTATTAAATATTTCCACAGGTCGCTGTATGCTGTACAAAAACTGGAGTGAAGCACCTACATCATGCGGCACAGGAATATGATATTGGAGTTTATTTTGAGGCTAATGGACATGGAACTGTGAGTTCACTGCAAAATAATTGCATTTTATAATTAAGGCAGAAAAAAGCATACAGAAATAAATATGCAATATAAAAGTATGTAAGTTGGTTGAGAGGATTTGATTTGTTAAACTGTTAAAACTATACTTCAGCTTTCCATGTCAATGCAAACTGTGCAGTTTCTCATTTGAATAAACTGATATGCATGTGAAACCACCAAGTTTAGCACCGCCTTCATGTTTGATGTAGTTCCTCTGATGGTCGAACATCTTTTTTATTGTACAAGTAAGTTCAAATCAGCAAATTTCAGTACATCGGACAAGAATTCTGCATGCTTATGTGATTGGACCATTTAAGCTAACTTTTGATCTAGCTTTCCAGTTTAGAGACTTTATAATCTGTAATTTTTGAGTTTGTTAGTACAGTGTTTTATGTTTTATGCAGGTTTTGTTTAGCAAAGAGGCGCAGAAACGGATTCAGGAGCTGGTAAAAGACTCAAACATAAACGATGAGAGAAAGCAAGCGGTGAAACTCCTGGAGAGCACCCTTAATCTGATCAACCAGGTACAGACAAACACAAACACCACATCTAGATGAACAGATATCTTACTTAAACTCTTCTATTCCGTTAGTCAAACTATGGTAACACTTGTTAACTGTTAACTACGAGTTTTCCATCAAATTCTTAATTTGCTGCTTATTAATAATTAGTGCAGTAGTTGTTACGTTTATGATTAGGGATGTAGAATAAGGTCATCTAGAATAAGGCGTTAATATGTGCCTAATTAGCACTAATAAATGGCTAATATTCTAATAATGTGTATGCTAATAAGCAACTAACAGGTGTAACCGTAAAATAAAGTGTTACCTTCAAACTATTTTTCAATAGTTAACTCCCTTCCTCTCTTCTGCAGACGGTAGGAGACGCAATCTCTGATATGCTAGTGATTGAAGCAGTGTTGGCCATCCGAGGGATGTCTGTGCAAGACTGGGGCGCAATTTACACAGACCTGCCTAACCGCCAACTTAAAGTCACGGTGTGTGCTCTTGTGTGTGAGGTGTTTGAGTGAGTGTATGTATATTTAACTGTTGTACTCCGCAGGTGTCAGACCGGCGTGTTATAGATACGACAGATGCAGAAAGGAAAGCCGTGACTCCAGAGGGTCTGCAGGACGCCATCGACTCACTTGTTAAGAAATACAAAAACGCTCGGTCCTTCGTTAGACCGTCTGGAACTGAAGATGTGGTCAGAGTCTATGCTGAGGCAGACACACAGGTACACATGATCATTATGCTTGTTATATATCTCAATATATTTAAATATATATGTTAAATGTATATTTTCTGTGTTTATGTGCAGGAAAGTGCTGATAGTCTGGCTCATGAGGTCAGTCTGGCTGTGCATCGTCTCGCAGGAGAAGTCGGAGACGAACCAAAACCTTTAAACTAATCAAGCGTTCATGCAAGCAGTCAGTCTGAATCCAGTCGGTAAAATGTATGAATAGTGTAAATGCACAGTAAACTAGTATTTGTTGCACAAACTAATGTTTTCAATGTTTTGGGAAATGTACTGAATGTTTACTCTTTGTATTGTATGAGAGACCAACAATCTTTATAAATGGAAGCGTATGTTAAACCCTGATCTCTGTAAACCTTTGCTTACACAAATTTTTTACAGAAAAATGTAAGATTTTAGATTTTATCCAACATTATAAACGAAAATATCATTTAATAGTTTTTGGTAAGATATTTGAATGTTTTTAAAAGAAGTCTCTTATGCTCACCAAGGCTGCTTTTATTTGATAAAAATACAGTAAATATTGTGAAGTGTACAATTTAAATATTGTTTTATCTTAATCTATTTTAATATGTAATTTATTCCTGTGACATCAAAGCTTTATTTCAGGATCATTACTCCGGTCGAAAATCAATATTATATAATTATCAATGCTTAAAACAGTTGTGCTGATTAATATTTTTGTGGAAACTAATTACTTTTCCAGGATTCTGTGATGAAAAGAAAGCTCAAAATAAAGCATTTACTTGAAATAGAAATCTTTTGTAGCATAATCAATTTAAATGCATCCTTACAAACACAAAACAAAAACTTATTACTCCAAACTTTTGAATAGCAGTGTATGTGCAATCAACATTGAGCGGCTCTCTAATAAAAACCTTATTTTATTACCATCTGATACGTAAAAAAAATCTAATTTTCTTTCTATATGAAAGCATTGTATCTCTGAGCATGCCAAATGTACTTCAGACACAGTAAAATGCTATGCAATCAAACTTTATTTGCCTTGAATCAGTTGACACATGGTTAAACACCCAGTTACAGCAGTTTAGTCAAAGCACACAGTAGGTAGTAATAGTTGAGAGGCTTTTAAATTTAAATGGAATGTTAGATTCGAGCAACAAGAACTCTAAATGACTTGGATGTGGAGGTTTGGAGTGAGATCTCATCACCAATCCAAGGGTTTAATTCAATCGTTCTCATCTGCAGCACCAGAGATCGTGATAGTGCGTTCTTCTGTGTCCCTTTGAAACGTGTCCTCGTCTGTCCTAACTGTTCTGCAACCAAAGTCATGGGCATTAGCTTCTACAACAACATTAAGAAACATTCACATGCATGACTTAGAAGATGTATTGTGTTGGAGCAGTGTACTTGTACCTAATGAGAACGGTCTTCCTCTCCGTCATCTCCACGGCCTGCTCGTGAGTGAACTCCTCCACAGACTCGTGATGGTTGTGGTCGACTGTTGTGCTGCTGGAGAGCATCTTCTCAGAGACAGATGAGCTCAGCGCTGCACTGTGGGCTGCTGCTGCCCCAAAAACACTGCTGACCGCTCCTGCGCTCACGCTCATGAGAGACAGACCGCTCACCATATCGGACAAGCGACTGTCTTCTCCCTCTATCAGCTTCCTGCAAGTCAAACAGGGTTAGAGATGGGTTTAGTTGACGAGAATTTTGAGCTATGTGTATATGGCAAAGTGTTAACCGATTTTTTAATCGCCATATTATGGATGCCTATTTGTACCATGGGATAAAAAAAAGTAATTGTGACTTTTTATTTCACAATTCAAGAAAACGTTTAAATTGCAAGACATTGTGTATTGCTCATTGGAGGTGATGTGGTGTGCTGGCAGCCCTGCAGTACCTGTATGTGGTGATTTCAATCTCCAGAGACATCTTCACATTGAGCAGATCCTGATATTCTTTCAGCAGAAGTGCAATCTTCCCCTTAATAGACTTCAGTTCCTCCTTTACTGCCTCGATACGGATCTGTGACACACGGTTAAGTGAGATCTTCAATCAACCCAATTTTGCAATAATAAATGTACAAAAAAGTGCCCAACCTTGGTCTCAATCATATTCTGTCCTAAAACAAAACTATTTGATTGGCTGCATTCAAAATCACTTCTGAAAAGAGTAGCATTCTTGAATTTACAGCATTCATAAAACAGTAAACAAAATGTATCTGGAAGACCTGCAATATCCATTGATATTCTGATGTGCACATATGATGTACACTTCAGAATAGAATAGAGTATACATTATTGTCCCATTTCTGGGAAATTCATCTTGGACTCCATGATCTGGCAAGTACACAATACAACTCACATGACAGTACAAACATTTAATAATTTACACATAAACAAATATATTAAAAAGCTACATTAATATATCCATCCAATATCCATTCATTATTTACTACCCAGGAATTTGAATAAAAGAGAAACAACTAAACTAGGTCCAGACTACATTTATACTATATATAATGTTTTTAACAGTTGTCAAGTAATTACTTTTCAAAAGAAGTGATTTTGGACATAGTGGCATGTTACAGTGAAGGGGGCGTGGCTTTACCTGTAGCTCCTCCTCCTCTTTCTTGTATCTCTCCAGTGCTTCCCTCATCTGGAGCAGCAGTGCTTCATTCCTGTTTTTAAGAGCGTCCAGTTCTCTCTGTTTATTCTGAATCTGCAGACACATAAGCAATAAGTTTATAAGGCAGTACAGTTTGGTGCTTTCGTTATATTTGGCACAGGACAAATAGTCCATTTTCCACACCTCTCTCTTGTAAGCTGTGATTTCTTCTCTGAGGCTCCTCGCTGTTTCCACGTGCCGTGATGTTGCTTTGTTAAGATCTTGAAACTTTGCTTTATACCAAGCGTCCATCTCCTAGTGAACACCGGACAGGAAAAGCATGAGCATATGTGAGCAAAACAGTTCAGTTTAAAGGACATTGAGGTTTATGTGTCCTGTCCTGATTACCTGCAGGTTTTGAGCGGCGATACTGTCATATTGAGCCTGGATCTGTTTGAGGGCGGATGCCAGATCAGGCAAAGAGAAGGCCACATCTACTTTAGCCACCGATCCATAAATCTGAGCCATCAGCTCCTCGATTTCCTGACATACAGACAAAGTAAATCAAAACTCTTTAATTGTTTACCATATTAATGCAATGAAATACCCAGTGATTGAAAATAAAATCAATTCAACAATATTCTCAATTATTTATAATATTAAACAAAAAATTTTACAATTGGCACAGCATACAAAAAAAAAAACATTGCTGGCTTAGGTTTTTAGGAAAATAAATTAATCTTAAATTAAACTTATTTTTTTGGTACAAACATATGTTGTCATGACTTCATTATATTATATTATATGTTATAATAATTTTATTTAAATGCACCTTTTTGTGAATCCTCTGCAGGAACTCAAGCTCCACTTCCAGGTTTTCCAGTCGTTTTTCTAAAGCAATGCGGGCTGATGTGGCTGCATCCACATCCTAATAGACAGAGGGAGTTTGAGCCCCAATCCTTGTGTAAAAACCAAGTGATATTACACTTTCTGGATTAAGTCGGACCTTACCGGTCTGAAGGCTTCGATTTCAAGCTCTGCCTTTTTCCTAGCCTCCATAGCCTCCTCGTATTTCACCTTTAGCATTTCCAGCTGACCTCCCATGGCATCCTTTGCTGCTACCGCCAGATCCTACGAAAGCAAATAAGCAAGTAATGATCAAATTATGATCTAAATGTGTAAGTGAGTAAGTCCCTGCGGTCATCCCTCACCCGCTGGACTTTCATCTGGTCAGCAATCCTCCTCAGCTCCCTCAGCTGCTCCTCATAGAGCAGTCGCAGACCGGACGGCTTTACATGGTGGCTCTTGATGCCATCGATTTCTGCCTCCAGCAGCTTGTTGCTCTGCTCCAGAGAGCGCACCTGGAACAAGCACACTCACACTCACATCATGCCCTCAAAGGAGAAGTGTGCCTCTGAAGTGTCTTACCTTCTCGATGTATACAGCCAGGCGGTCGTTGAGGGCGACCATCTCCTTTCTCTCGCTGGTGCGTGTGCTGAGGAAAGCCTGGTTCTCAGCGGCTGCAGCATCCAGATCCACTGCTCCTCCAGCAACCCTCAAACCCACGCCCACACACAGCGCTCCCATACTCACACTGCTGCAGAGGGACACAAAACAAACATTTACAACACCTATTATTGTAAAACGTAATTTTTTTTTCTCATATCAATTATAGCAAGTAATACAAAATGCAAGCTATTTAGCAAAATAAATGATTACATTTAACAATAATGTTATAAAAATATTATTATTATTGCATTTTTATTATATAATAATAATTATATTTACATAATATAATTATAATACAGCCTATTTTAGCCAATGTTATTGTAGTATCATTGATATATTGTTTTTTGATAATATTTTGAATGAGATAATTATGTGAATTTTATATTTTACATTTCCAGCTTGATCTGTTTACTCAAAATGTTAGTAATGTTAGCAATTTTTTGTACCTTTTAAAATAAATAAGCACTTATTCATTTTTAGAGATTTGAGAGTTTTAGTTATTTTACTACTTTAACTTAAACTAAGGAAAAATGAGAATTGCTACCTAGGCAGCAACATTATTTTATGTTATTTAAAGTAATTCATGTTTTTAATGCTTATAATTTAGGTTTATGATAATAACCAATATATATAATATTATACAGTGTATTGTTATTTTGGTTGTTTTAGTATCAATGATATGATTTCCTGTTTTCATTTTAAGTTAAGTTCAGTTCATTTTGCGTTTTATTTTTTTGTAATTTTTTTGTAATTTTTGTTACAATGTTAATGTCAATGTTAAAAACAACACAACCTGTGTCTAGTCAAGGCCCTGTGTTTAGCACACACATATACACACACACACACACACACACACACACACTTATGTCTAGTTAAGGACAACACGTTTTGTGTTAAATTTAACTCAACCATGTGTTAATCCTACTAATTTTCACACTGTGTTATAGTTACACAATTTGTGTAAATCTCGTCCCCAAAAAAGACAGAAATAGCGTTAAAATAGAAAATACAACAAATGTGTTAAGAAGATTTTTTTATATTAGCCCATTTTTAGATTTTTGCTAGTTTTTAGCATATTGTGATGATAACCTATTATATATGTATTTTATAGGCTACTCTATTCTGAGTCTTACCTGGTCATGCGTGATTTGCGGGATCCGGAGAGCGCCCTGCGGGAGTAGCTGGCGGAGCGGTGGCGCGCAGCTCCTCGGGTGGGCGAAGGGCTGGAGACCCGCACCTGAAGCGTGGAGGATGAGGTCAGGCCTCCCTCGAAGTGACGGCGGTAAGAAGACATCCTCTCTGGGCTGTGACTCATGGTGAAGCTGCTGGTTCCTCTACTGGAGCGTTATGTCCCGTTCCCTGATGACGGGGATTTATACCTGCTGTCCTGTCCGGAGGAGGAATGTCAAACCTCAGTCTCACACTGAGTCTAATATCTGACGGGACACCGCGAAGAGGTGCACCGCGTTAAAAATAGAGCCGTGAGCTTTCCTGATGAAGATGGCAAGCCTGGGAGCCTCATTGATGAAATTCTTTGCATTAAAACTCTTTGAAAACTTTAAGACCGAAAGAAACCTATTAAAGAAGAGCATGCTGCTATAACTAAAATATCTTTATAGAGTCACTGTATTATATTTAGGAAACAAAAAAGCAAACAAACGTATACATAAGTAGCAATAGAATTTTTAAATAGACCTGCATAGCATCTAGTTCCATGAGATATTATATATTACATTTAATAATAATAATAATAATAATAATAATAATAATAAATAATAATTATATAACATGTTTTTATATTATTATAATTATGTAATATGATATATAACATATATATTATATACTATATATAATTGTATTTAAAGTTGATGTTATATAATCTTGGTATATCAATTTAGATTATATTATTTACAATACTTTTTACATCATGAGCTATATATTATATATTTTTATATACATATACAATAATTATTTAAAAATGTTTCTTTTTATCATAATATATTATGCCTTTTAATATTATAAATACGTTTATTTGTATAAAACAAGAAGAGTACAGGACTCGTTCCGGAACTGATGCGTAACGTAAATATGTTTCCTCCCGGGCCGTTTTCATGAGCACATTGAAATTCTACGGAGTGTTTTTTGTGTCGCGCTCCTCGTCTGATTAGATCAGAGTATCGTTTTATCATAACACAATTTAACATCACATTAAGGCTTGTTTTCTACCTCAATCACCTCAGGATGGCAGGGAACTTCTGGCAGAGCTCACATTAGTAAGTAGAGACGTGTTTGACGACATAAATCGAGGACATTAAAGCAGTTTCTAAGTGGTTTTGCTATTGCTGCGAAGCTGTACGAGAAATGAAAACATTGAAATGAATTTGCCTGATTAAAGCGAAGTATTTGCCAAATATAGGTTAATGCCGTGATAAAGGATAGATACTAGAATACATATCTTTTATTTTCTGAACAGTATAAATATTTGGATTATTAGCTTTAGCAGGCTGGCTAGTGGCTCTGGACTGAAGAAAGATACAAAATACAAATTATGAGCATAAATGTGTATTATTCACGACATGAGTTCATTTCCATCTTTTTAACAGATATTAAGAATTTTATTGTATAATATCGTGATGTTTTGATGCTTGTATGAAGTTTGGATATGAAGGAGGTAAATTAAATATACATTAGAATGCTGCTGTGTTGTCCTTCATGTCATTCTTTTATGATTTCTGAATTTTAAGTATTTGATGTTTCTTCTCATCAGTCTGCAGTGGGTTCTGGACAAACAGGATCTGATGAAGGAGAGACAGAAAGATCTCAAGTTCCTCACAGAGGAGGAATATTGGAAGCTGCAGATATTTTTTGCCAATGGTTTGGAGATAAATTATTTATAAATTTAAATACACACTTGTTCTGAATTTCTATATTAATGCAAATATTCAGGTGTAATTCACCTGCTTTGTATTTTAAGATTTTAATATCGAAGTCTAAAGTAATAAACTTTGTATTTAAAAACAATTATCTTTTGACAGTAATACAAGCCTTGGGGGAACACTTGAAACTCAGACAGCAGGTCATCGCCACAGCAACTGTCTACTTTAAGCGTTTCTATGCGAGGTGAGCGGTTGTTGCCTTGGTTACAGTCTTCACTTCCACTCTAAAAATGTATACTTGTCTTCTAGATTGATGGCCCTTTTCAAGTACACTTGCATGAAAGTAAAAGAAAGCTCTTGGCTTGTTTCCAGGTACTCTCTGAAGAGCATAGACCCTGTGTTGATGGCCCCCACATGTGTGTTCCTGGCATCTAAAGTAGAGGTAAACGGTCTCAATGTGGCAAGTTTAGCTTAAATAAATATAAAATAAAAATAAAATCTTAATGAAATCAAATTCTGTACTTAACAGGAGTTTGGTGTTGTTTCAAACACACGCCTAATTTCAGCAGCAACGTCTGTGTGTAAGTGATTTATATTTTACAAACTCATCAAACAAATATTTTCAGATATTACTGCAGAAATGCATTTTTGAATATAATGTGCTTATGATAAAGTACAGGGTTTCTGTGGGTCTTAAAATTTTCTGGTTTCAATAATAAAAATTAATTTTGATACATTTTACTGTAAACAAGAATTCTTATCTCCTATCACTGTTTTGTTTTTTTGTCGGATCAGACAGTGCAGTTAAGGTTATATCTATGTATAAATTAATTTAAAATCTTTTGGTGGTTGTTATTTTTAGATAGTATAGATCACAATTGACAGGAAATGAAGCGGTAGAGAGATAAGGGGATGGGGTCGAACCGAGACTGGAACTCACAGCGGCCGAAGCGTAACGGCACTGAATGTCGGCGCACTGCCAACAAGGCTATCGACGCTGACTTTTGGTGGTTGTGTTTATTTTTCAAACCTTGAAGCCCATCGTGTGCTCTTTAGACGTTTACACTTAGAGGATATATTGACGTATTACATTCTCTTTTGTTTATTCCCAAAATGTTATTGTCTTGATCTTAAAATGGACGTAAGCCTTTATAAAACCTGCAGAAACCCTGAAAGTATAAATCAGCGTTTAATTAAACTTATAACCTTCACTTCTTAAACATAATCACCAAATATCATCACTATCAGGAATCCAAGAACACAAAAAGCATTTTAACTTGTCATTTCATGTGACCTTTTCATATTAATATGATTTTTATGATTGAATTTTTTTTTTTTGCAACAGTGAAAACAAGGTTCTCTTATGCCTTTCCAAAGGAGTTTCCCTTCAGAATGAACCATGTGAGTTAAACGTCAAAGCTTTACTACAGCACAAGCTTATGAGACACTGCTCTGGCGCGTAGGCGAGTGTGAGTTGTACCAGAAGGCCTTGATACTGCAGTCCAAGTTGTTGATCTCTTACTGAGAAGTCAGCGGAAAGAATGGCTTTGCTCCAGGCGGGATTTTGGAAATCTGACAACGTCACTAGAGATCTAGATAATAAGTTCTTGTAACTGTCTGATTCATATGATGGAAACACTGGGCGAGAGGCTGAGATTGTGTGTGTGTGTGTGTGTGGTGACGATGCAGCCTTCTGTCACGTCTTAAGTGTAACTAAGTCTCAGGAGTGACATTCCTCACACTCACGACATCTTCGTAGGAAAGTCTCATTATGGTGATAAATGACTGTTGGTTTTGGCCGCTCTTGTCTCGAGCTGGTGATAAGTGTGGTATGATTACAAACAGTGTTATTTTTTGGGGACGCCACACCAGAGGACACAGGGTGCGACGTTTATGGATCACCGTAATGGGAAAGATGATAATTAGTGCACATAACGTGTTAGTTAGCACATTAGTGTAACGATTTCGCAGTGAACTCATGCTTCTCTCTCTTTGTCCAGATCTTGGAGTGCGAGTTCTACTTACTGGAGCTCATGGTATGTATTGGCTCTTCTTCTTCTTTAGGATGTTTAGATGTTTGTTTTTGGCATCTGTTTACGGATGTTTGGTTTGTTTTCAGGACTGCTGTCTGATCGTGTACCACCCGTATAGACCTTTACTGCAGTATGTGCAGGACATGGGTCAAGAGGACATGCTGCTGCCGCTCGCTTGGTGAGGCTACAGACGGCATGGAAAAACGCACAACTACTGTTCATTTGCTTTTTGAGTCGATTAGATCCGTTGGTTAGTGAGCGGGGGGGGGGAAACGTTTTAAATGTGGACTTTACGCTGATGGGTTTGCCTACAAGAGACTCGTTGCTTCTATGCATCTCCCAAACGCTATTTAGTTTCTGTCCACCTTGTTATTAACAGAAGAGCAGGTCTGGCCTTTTACAACATGAATGTGTGATTCATTCAGAGTCATGTGCTTCCAGCAGTGTTATTTTAGTATTAATTAGGTTCTGTTTTGTTTTGGTTTAACATGTTAAATGTTATTTATTTTACTTTTTAAGTAGGTTAATTAATGCATTTTAAAAATTGTATATACCATTATTGTTTTATTAAATAGCATGTATGTAAATAATCTATATTACTTTAAATATTTATAAATGTATGTTTTTCATCTAATGTTTATTTATTTTTAATTAATGCATTTTTTAGTAATATATTGTGTGCTTTTAGTATTTTTGTTAGTATTTGTTTTTAAATATCATTATTATTATTATCATCAAAAAACATGAATGTCCTGTGAATTTGTGCAGGAGGATAGTGAACGACACTTACAGGACAGACCTGTGTCTGCTTTATCCTCCATTCATGATCGCACTGGGTAAGAACACACTTCCTACACTTAATCCAGCAGGTCCTATGCTTGCATCACATACCAGTGAGTTACAGATTGTGTCTCCTTCCTCTTCCAGCCTGCCTGCATGTGGCCTGTGTGGTGCAGCAGAAGGATGCCAGGCAGTGGTTCGCTGAGCTCTCTGTTGACATGGACAAGGTAAGATTCAGCCGTAAAAAATAAGTAAGTACTGTGTACATTAACATTGAAGCTTTTCTGGTACAGATCCTGGAGATCATCAGGGTGATTCTGAAACTCTATGACCAGTGGAAAAACTTTGATGATAGAAAGGAAATGGCCACTGTGCTTAACAAGGTGCCCAAACCCAAACCCCCTCCTAACAGGTACGACAGACTGCAGACCTCAATTATCAAAATCACACAACACTATATTTATTCATATGGAAATATCCTGGGGTGCTTATTTCTTTCACCACTGTAAAGAGAAACAATGAAAAGAGGCTAATTTTATTACTCTTTATTTAATTAAGCTCCATATCAGTGCATAAGGTCTATGCAACAGTTTGCAAATGGATAAAAGTACAATTATAGGATTATAGTACAGTTAAAGTTTTTTGTCTTAAAGATGTCACACTTTTTGCACTGCATTTAATATGGTTAATGATATTTAGTATTATTTATAAACTTTTATAGTAGTTTTTAATATTTAGAATTAGTTGTCCCGTTGATATGTTCAGTTTTAGTTTACATTTTAAAAATGTTATATACTGTTATTTTATTAAATAGCATGTATGTAAATCATCTATATTACTTTAAATATTTATAATGTTTAATATACAGGTTTTTTTTAAAATGTAAGTTTTTCATCTAATGTTTATTTATTTTTTCAATCATTTTTTATTTCTTTTATTTAGTTTCAGTTGTAAAAAGATTATAATTTTTTTAAACTTACAAAAGTAGAAAAAAACCCGTTGTTGTTTTTATTATGATTAAGTACTTTTTAGAAATTATTATTTTTTTTTTTACTTTTTTAGTACTCAAACTTTCTTTAATTTCAGTTATGTTACATTCAAGTTTTTCCTCTAAAATGTATTTTATTTCACTTTTATTTAAATTACATTCAATTAGAACTGTTTTATGCTTAAAGAATTTTTATAATTATATTATTTTTCAGGTTTTTAGTACTTACACTTACTTCAGTTACATCAGCCTTCAGCATCATTTCTAAATTTAGTTGATATTTTATTTCAGTTACCAATTTTACCAATCATCTCACCTCTTTGCCTGTATTTTTTGTCATGCAACAGTGAGACTGACCAGAGCTCAAACGGGAGTCAAAACAGCTCTTACAGTCAGTCCTAGAGCGTCCTCTGCAGGAGGACCTGAGCTGGAGTGATTGGAAGAGACATCACAGCACATCCTGGCACATCTGAACGCTGCTTTCCACAAGCACATTGTTTTATGACCGTGGGGAAACCGATTCCTGGCACACACATCCTCTCTCTCCTCTCCTCTGGGCTTTTCCAGCAATCAGAGCAGATAGAATGATGCCATTTCCTTCCTTTCTTCCTTCCTTCCTTCCACCAATCAGAGCAGCCCGTGTCAGAACTGCTCACCAATAGGAAATCTGCTATGATGTAGAGTATATTGCCAAGCGTGAGGCTGTAGTCTTGAATGTTACGGACACACACAAACGCACCTCACTGGGTATCTGCGCGATTAAGAGGGGTGCTGTTTTCCCAGATCTTTTTAGTCGATGGTCCTGACGTCCTTGAAAAGTCCCATGAAGCTTTCTTTCAGCGAACGCAATTTGGGAACTAAGAACACTTGATTTTTTTCTGAGAGAGCGATGAAGAGAGAGCGTGTGTGTGTGTTTATTCGTAAATGTATTTGTATGCGTGCCTCTCGTTGACCATATCACAGTTTGTATTCCTCAGGGAAACGGATCAGTCTTCTCTACAAAGCGGCTGTCTGTAAACTGATTGGCCACAGGGCTATGTGACGGCTATCTTTTGAACCCTCGTACTGTGTAAACAAATCCTGATTGGATATTTGACGTGCGTGTGGATGCGAGTTAGAATGCACAAGTGACACAAATAGTTGAGTTGATCACTCAAACGGCATTGTAAATATGCTTTCCATATATAGCCCTTGACTTTGTTTTTATCCTTTTTCTCTTATTATAATTTGAATGATTATGCTATATGTGTACTTGCCATAACCCAAATGCTGTTTTTTGCTTTTATTCTGTCATGTTGAGTTGATGTCTCCGTAATCTGCAGCACACTGAAGCATCATGTTTAATGGAGGACAAGCCAATATCTCGAGTTTTGGAATTGTATTGAATGATTGAGCTCTGCAGCTTGGGCGTGGTTATCAAGTCCCTCACTTCCCATCATCTCCACTTACGTCATTCTTTTGAGGGACACATAATTGATTGTGGAAAGAACTTAAAAATATTTTCCAGTACTTTCATGTTAGGCTGTGTTTTGAATGGCATTTTTGTTTATGCCTTTGTCTCTTTTCTTTGTTTAGCTGTGCTTCAGGAGTGTCGCCACATCTTTGAGTGAACTTGCATTAATGTGGCCCCTCTCTGTCATGCAGTGTATGTATTATTTGCCTGTAAATATATTTGATGGAGTTGTGGAGGGTGAGAGGGCTTGGAGTGATCTTTTTTGTTTGTCTATAATGGAGCTCAGAAGCCTTATTAAATAAAGCTGCTGTTAAAAAAAACGTGTCCAATGTTAAAATCATTGAAAAATTTTAGAAGAACATTTTAAATGGCACTTCTCTTTAAAATTACCCAATTTTCTTGAATTGACATACTACAATAACAAATACAAATGTTATAATTATTATTTTGGAAAAAAACTGATTTGTTTTATTTAAAAAATGGACAAAACAACTAAATTATTAAAACTAACGTGAAAAATGAGAAATATAAAAAAAATAATAATGAAAACTACAATAATATGCAAATGATATTAAAATAACACTGATGTAGATACTACATAGTAATCCTCTTTTGACGTGGTTAGTTTCAAAGCTTTCCGTTATTTTTTTGAAGGAAAACAATGAAGCATTAACAAATTATTGAATCATTATTTCATATTATGACCTATTATGAAATTGTTGTTACCAAACTGTTATGACAGCAGTGGGTCTGACCAATGAGAATGGAGAATCTGCGCGCTCGCCCCGCCCCCCGCAGCATCAGCACCCCCGCCCCAGGTGACGTGCCGCGCTCAGCTGTGCGGTAAACAGCGGCGCGAGCGGCGCGAGCTGCTGCGGATTGATGCCGACCCCAGCTCGCGTCAGGAGGCGACATGTGTCCTCAGACCCTTTGACCTCCATCTCCACCTCCACCTCGCGGCACTGATGAAGCCTCCTCTGCCGGAGCCACAACGGGCCGAAGGGCGGATAGAGGAGAGAGATGTACTGGCGCGTCGGCTTCGCCTGGAGCCGCTCCTGCGCGCTTGAGCTGGGCCGGAACAAGAGCTTCTCGCTCGGCCTGAGCGGCTCCGAGGAGCATCTCTCGCTGTATGGGTACATCATCGCCTACCCACTGCAGGAGTACGGAGGGATCATGTCTGCGTTAGGATTTGACTCCTGGTGGAGAAAAACCCTCTACATCACCGGGGGCGCGCTGCTCGCCGCCGCTGCTTATTTACTACACGAGCTGCTTGTCATTAGGTATCTTTCTGTCTGTCTATCTATCTATCTATCTATATTTGCTATCTATGCTGTGCTGTTATTATTATTATTGCCATCCATGCAGCCTTTATATATTAACATTTTAAGCAATGCATACATTGCGGTCTGTGCAGGTATTATAATTTTGTATATTTTCAATAAGTAATATAAATATTGAATAATTTAATTAGAAGTGTTATAATTATTAAGTAATAATTTCTCTAAGTACTTAATTTATAAGCATGGCATATTGTTCCTATAAGCACAGCAGAAATAATAATAGGTGGCAGTAGTAGTAGTGCTAATAATAATTGCCATCTATACAATGCTTATATGTATAAAAATATACATATAAGTGCTATTTAGTAGTAGCAGTACTTGAATAAAAACATTGAATATTTTATAATATATTTATGTAGATTATTAAATATATAAGTGCAAGCATAATAATATTATTATCATTACTGTGTTTTTTTAAAGGTATATTAATTATTTATGGAAATGTATTATACTTTATTTTATTCATTTAGATTTAGTGTAATATTTAATATATTGTAATTTCTTTATTTAATTTAATACGTAGGCCTATATTATTTTCTTAATAATATTTAATAATCAGTATGTAATACTACTTTTATTAATAACAATTTATGCAATACAATATATATAAGTAAGAGGGGCATTAACAGGAAAATCTTGCCTAAATTAATCTCCTGGAAAATCATGTCAATGCAATCCATTCATTATCCTCCACTGATGAATGAATAGCTGCAAACTGAATGAATTTTTAGCAAGATGCTATTTATTACCTCATCTAAAGCCTGCATGTTGATGTGTGCTGTGTCAAGGGCACGGTTGCTGGAGCGTCTCTGTGTGTAGGCCTTGAGGATAATGTCTCCTTGTGTTATTATGATGTGACAGAATGACCTTTATTGACCCCTCGTGAAGCGGTGTAAAATAGTGACCCCTCAATATAGTGATCAGAGCCAGTTGGGTTTAATTCTGTGCTTTGGCTTTGTCTCTGACCTTTACAGAAATGGCAGTGCTGTTAGTCCTCGGCAAAACATCTCATGTTACTCAAGGCCCTGAGAAAGGCTTTAGACATGAGCTATTGATTCAGACAAGCATTATACAAATACAATTACATATTATTAATTGACTTAAGATCGGACACATAATCATAAGTATAAAACTAACTAAGTGAGTGATTATGATGCTTTTAATGAATTTCAGCACCAGTAAAGTGGACAGCGACTAGATCCTGCTGATAGAGACTGAACCTAAAATAAATTCTGCAATATATTTCTGGTGAATTTTTTAAATAAAATGAATTCAGGATTTCCGTTCATTTTAACTTTGTAAAATAAAATAAAAAATAAAAAAAATCCCATTTGTTAGACATTGACCAGAATATCATGGCAATAAAAAATGTTTTTATTGCCTACTGTAATATGTAATATTATTTCTTCTTAAGCAGTAAAAATAGAGTATCTAAGGGGCCCAAATCTTTTCATATGGGATGCTGTTGTATTTACATTTAGATACAAATACATAAATAAATAAATAAATAAATAATGACAAAAAAAATACAAATAGAAATACGTTACCTTTGGTCATTTTGAAATAAGAAATTACAGAGAAATGCAGCAGTAATGTAGAAAATGTATAAACAATATAAAAATAACAATTAAATATGAAATAAAGATTCTGTTGTATAATGAAATAATAATATATGGAAATAATAATAATATAATTTTCCCCATAGGCAATAAAATGTCTATTTGTAGGGTTTTCTCTGTGATGGAGAAAGACTTGCACACACTCCTTGGTTTGTTTTCAAAGTCTGAGGCACAGTTTTTCAGCTTTATTGACAGAGTTTGCTGCATTTGAATCATTTTTCATATATAATGTAGATCATTCTAGATGAATCTTGAGAGTTCAGAGCTTTTAAATCAGGTTGCAAAAAAATGCAGCTGTTCAACAGCAGTGATGTAGAAAACACATTTATAAAATAAACATAAAAATACATTTTTTATTGTAAAATCACAAGTAATAATATAATTCATTAAAAACGGATTACAAACATAGAAATATTAAATAATTTAATAATATAATTTCTCCAATAGGCAATAAAACATTTTTTATATGGTCATCTTCCTCAGTTTAAAATGTTTCTGTCAAAACTGATCATTTAAAAATATGTTGAAGTTAAAAATTATGAAATGTAAAAAAAAAACACTTAAGGGGGTAACTGAGCTATATCAAGAGAGCAGAATATTAAAGCAACCAATCTGAAATCTGTTTTTAATTTTTTTTTCATAATTTAATTTGATGATCAAATTCTCCCAATGTAATAATATGATTTCTCCCGTTAGTATCTAATGGGCCCAAAGCTTTTCATAGATGCTGCTGTATCTTGCTCATATGTGGAGTGTTTTGGTGCATTTTAAAACACATTTGATCTTTGTAGGGTGTTTGAGTGTATTTGATCTCCATTGATTTCTAATACACCTTCATATTTGCCGCACCTGCAGGAAGGAACAGGAGTTGGACTCTGAAGACGCCATCATTCTGCATCAGTTTGCCCGGCCCAGAACTGGAGTCCCTAGCCTGTCCCCCTTCTGCCTGAAGATAGAAACGTACCTGAGGATGGCGGACCTGCCCTACCAGGTATTTAAATATATCAATATATGATGAAGATAATTATGTTGAGAAAACACATGGGCGATTTTTAACACACAAACTTTTTTCTCCTCAGAACTATTTTGATGGGAAGTTGTCTCCTCAAGGGAAGATGCCATGGATCACGTATAATAAGGAGCAGGTGTGCGGGACAGAGTTCATCATCGACTTCCTGGAGGAGAAGCTCGGCGTGAACCTCAACTCCAGCCTGAGTCCTCACGAGAAAGCCATCTCACGAGCCATCACCAAAATGGTGGAGGAACACTTCTACTGGTGAGACTGAGCTGCTTTTTCTTCATGCTACAATCTAAAGCCACTTTTATGGGTTATGAGAGGTTCATATTTCGGTGTTGGGAGTCCCAAACAGCAGGTTGGGTCCATGCAAGATCAAAAAAGACATACATTTTCTTATAATGGGCAATTTATTGTGACCTTTTTTTTCTTTTCAACGACTCATTTAATAGTTTATTTTTTCAAACTCATCCGGTGATTGGTCGATTTAATTTAAAGCAGTGTTTGTGAGCTTTTAATGCTCCAAAAGGATGCCTAGTAGCAAAGAATGAATTTAAAACACCAACAAGTGGGCGGGCAATATGATAATGTTTCGTTTTGATGTCAACATGAAATGGATTGGGATTTGTTTTTAAAAAGGGCTCATTTCAGTGATTCGGAGTCAACTCTTTCTTTTGAGAGACAGTAACTTTATGCACGGTGCACTTTCACCTAGAGCTGTGTTACACATTGTATTAAGAGTTAATTTTTAAAAATTCATAATATTGGCATTTCAAAAGACAGAGATCAGATACAACTTGAACATGACTGAGTGACTAAAATGGGTTGATAATCTAAATACAATGTGTTTTGCTTTAGGACGATAGCATACTGTCAGTGGGTGGACAATGTGGAGGAGACGCAGAAGATGTTAGCCACAAACGGGCCGCTGAGTGACCTGCTCAGGTGGATCTTGAGTCAGGTGACCGGCAGCATCGTGAAGAAAGAGATGTACGGCCACGGGATCGGACGCTTCTCCAAGGACGAGGTTTATTCTCTGATGGAGAAAGACATGCGCACCCTTGCCACATTCCTTGGTATGTCTTTCATAGTGTAGGTCATTTTAGATGACGAATCTGGAGAGTTCAGAGCTTTTGAAACAGGTTACAAAATAATGCAGCAATGGATCTGTGCTGCCCTCTAGTGTCCAGTAAACATAAATCCTCCTTTCACGCTGCAAAAAGTCATTTTCTTATTCTGCAGTACATTTTATATCAAGATTCACTTTAAATTACTAATTACTAAATTAAATCTTGTTTCCTGAAAAATATGCAAGTTTATGTTTAAAACAATTCAAACTACTCATTTTAAGCTTAAACTTAATTTGATCCATATTTATACAATGTATTCATTAATTTGGCAGAAAACAAGCCTTAATAATATAATAATATTCAAATAAATGTGTCTTGATGCATAAATATATAAAAAAAAAAAAAATAAGTTTATATCTCACAAGTCTGACTTTTCATCTTAGAACTGTGATGATATAAACTTACAAATGCTAGAATAAAGTGACTTTTTTTTTTAATTCCACAGTGAAAAAAGAGATTAATAAATTAAAAAGTCAGAACTGTGAGATATAATAGATATATAGAGAGATTCAGAATTCTGAGAAATATAAAAATATGTTTTTATATTGTCTTACATAATTCAGTTATATATTTATTATTATATAATTTCTCCCACAGGTAATAAAAAGTATCTAATGGGCCAGAAGCTGTCCACAGTAGACGCTGCTGTATTTGGGCATCTCGCTCAGGCCATGTGGACTCTTCCAGGAACGCGTCCGGAGCAGTTAATCAAAGGTGAGCTCATGAACTCTTGCTTTTGTGAATAGGAATACTGTGATTTTTTAAAGTGCATTAACTGACTGAAGCTGCTTCATCGGCTCAGGTGAGTTCATCAACCTGGCTATGTACTGCGAGCGAATCCGCCGGAAATTCTGGCCGGAGTGGTTTGTGGACGTCGATGACCTGTACTACGATGGGCTGAGCGAGGAGCCGGATTCTCCTTCCCAGCTTCCGGATTTAGGTCTGTACTCGCGCAGCGGTAGCTTCCAGGAGCAGGAAAGCACTCTGTCGCACCACGAGACGCCATCACCGGACAGCGACATCACCGGACGCTCTCTGTTCGACTCGGACATGGACACCGAATGCTCAGAAACGGAGCAGTTGAAGTGAAATCACACCCCCTTGATGATGCATCTGCACGGGCCCCGCCCCCTTTGTCCTCCCACAAGCCCTTTAGCAGAGGAAGGGCTGGTCAAATAAAGATGTGGTGACGTGCCAGCGGGTTTCCCAGAGTTTGAGCAAGCGATGGCAATAAAGCCGACGGGAAAGGTACTCTGACACTTTTTATTTAATGAACCAGAGGATTTTATTAAATGAGGGAAGGCCAGGCCATTGAGAATCCGGGAAGTAAACAATAAAAAAGGGAGAATGGAAAGGAGTGAATGACGCTTCAGCTGAATCACTCCTCCTGCAGTATGACATCATCACCTGTGACCACTCCCCATTCACCGAATGTGTGTTTGTAGCTAAACAGCACTTCTTACATCCTGGGGTTTGTTATTATTATACGGGTAGACAGACAAAAAGAACGATTTTGGGTTATGACTAAAATGTGTAGATAGTTATACCGTCTCATATTATGTCCAGTTTTATTCGGTCAGATCTACAAAGCTAAGAGCGGAATATGCAGAGCGAAAAAACTGATGGATAGTTATTGTAAAAATGCTAGTCTGATGTTTTTTTTTGTTTTTTTGCTGCATAGCAGAATTCCCAAATTGCTGATCTTGCCATTTACATTTTTGATGGCCAATTATGCAATGCATTAATGAATAATTCACCCAAAAAAACTGTAATTTAATCACCGTTATATCACTCCTAGACTATATGACTTATTTTATTTTGTAGAGCATAACAGATACATTTTAAACAGAGTTTATGAATTCTTTTCAAACACAAAAAGCATAAATATGAACAAGATCTAAATAAATTAACTTACAAAATAACTTGCACTATATTTTTGAAGTTACATAGCATCGAATAACCATATAAAGCTTCACATATATAAAATAAAGTTTTTTGGAGTATCATATTTTATATGTCTGGTTTTTATGGTTCATATAATATCATACATGAGCATATGGAGCTCACACTTAATTTTTTAAGGTATAACAGACTATTTACATTAAGTGCATATATCATTCAGTTATCACTCTAGCTGGATGTATTATATTTGATACTTGCAATTTATTTTTATTTGTACCTAAAAGTCAGTCACAACCAATAGACGTGTATCACAACACTGTGGAAAGATACTAAATGGGCTTTTACTTTCTAAACAAGTTTAAGCTGTCAGACGAGACAACATAAAGCATGTAGTGAACTTTTATAGATTTTTTTAATTATGCATGTTCATAATCTAAACACATATCTAACTTTGCACACATGAAATTAGGTTTCTCATGTCTCCTTACTACTCCCTGCATATCTGAATACTGACAGATTCTTTTTTGGGGTGAATTATTCACATAGGAGCAAATATGGTGAATATATAAATATAAAATAACAAATATGGTAATTTATTTATTTGTGCTTCAAAGCCTATTTTCAGTAACAAGATGCAGATTCTGAATAGGGTGACTGCAGCCGCGCTATTTAAATCTATATAGGTGTGTGCGGATGTTATATGTGTAGCTAAAAACATCACTTGTGTTTGTCGAACAGCAAACACTTCAGATGGGGATCTGTATTTGTGCAAGAGTGCCTCCTGTGGGCTGCATCATGACAGAAAACGCTGGACCAGAAGAGAACAGAACACCCTGGTAATGCAGCAGTGTTTCTCAAATGCAGCCATTACAGAAGGAGACGCATAGCACAATACAGATGGAGACAGACAGCTGATGTGTGTGTGTGTGTGTGTGTGTCCATCTGCTGCATGACTGAGTCACTGAGTCATCGTCACACATGAACACACTCGCAGGAATGATCTCCCAGGGGCCAGTGCACAACGAATGACACATGCAGGACGGGAGACTTATGTTTTTTCTGTTCCGTAGTGAGATATAATCTGTATCTTGCTGTGCTGTACAAACTTCCTTCCTGTTGCCGCAAATTCCCTTTTAATATCTTGAACATAATCCTGCATTAAGACGCCGTCTATATAGAGCACTTATTAGAAAGAATGGGAAGTGTCTTGCCATTTTTACACCCTTCAGACGCCAACGTACGTATTTGATATTTGTTCAAATGCAGCGTTATTACCAAACGTGTAGGAAAAGCGGTTTTACATGAACATCAGGTGAATTAATTGGTGCTTTATTAGAAGAAAAGTTTTGCATGCCAGTAATTATTTAAACGTGCCAAAGGCTTAAAGGTAAAGACCCAAAAATGAAAATTTGCTGTCAGAATGAGAGTCTGATTA
>JAUMHR010000047.1:2995328-3022767 GCA_032361145.1 Enteromius fasciolatus | reverse complement strand
AATTATTTAAACGTGCCAAAGGCTTAAAGGTAAAGACCCAAAAATGAAAATTTGCTGTCAGAATGAGAGTCTGATTAAAACGTCACAATGATCCACGCCACTCCAGTCCATCAGCTGACATCTTGTGACGATGGAGAAAACAAATAATATGGATAGAGGACTCATATTTTAACCCGAAGCAAAGGTTTGAAAGATGAAGATGAATATGTCTAAGCTTTTTACTTCAGAAGATGTTAACTGGAGTGGTGTTGACTACTTGTGGATTATTATGATGTTTTTAAAAGCTATTTAGACTCTCATTCTGACGGTACCCATTCACTGCAGAGGAACCAAGTCATGTAATGCTAAATTTCTCCTTGGATTTACATCTTGGATTGAGATTTTATGCAAATTTTCCTTTTTGGGTACTGTTCCTTTAAGTACAAAGTCATAAAATTGGCATCCAGTCTGAGTAAAACCAAGATGTTTGTTTGCTTGTTTGTATCGCTCTTTCTTTAAGACGTGCCTGATTAAAACAACAACAACAACAGACAATTATTTATATATATATATTTATTTCCTGTATGTACTGTGTTATTCCTGGACCACTTGACCTTTTTTATTTATTGCTTGTGATTTAATTTATATTTTGAAAGTATTGCAAAATCTTGACTTTTAATGAGTTTTATATTTTTTCATGATATCTGTAGTTGTGTTTAGTTACTCTGAGAGCCGTATGTTTTACAAGCTGTTTGTTTGATTATATTGAATGAATTTCAGACGATGCTCACCAGGCCAGAACTCAAAAACCGATGATTGCAAATGCTAGTTTTATCATCCATACATGACAACCTTGCAGTTATTTGTCCTCACAAGACATACAGCCCCACTCATATGCCAAAAGTGGTGGAAATAAGGCAACCCAAAGATGGAATAATGTAGGAAAGGCAATGGTAAAAGTTCAAAATCTTATTGTTTCCTCACAAGTGTGTGCTGGTTTTAGAGCCATATTACAGAGTCTGTGTTGTGTGTATCATGACCCTGTTGGATTTATTATGGGCTACACATAATATTGGGGAGGGAGGGGTTGTGTTCATGAACTAATGATCACTGTAACATAAATAAACCAAAATTGTCTGGAGAATGTGTTGAAGATATTCAAAATATTTCATGAAATATAGCTGTATTAAATGAACTGCTTCTGGTTGTATGGTTTCTGAGTTCTTTACTCTTTATATTCTTCACTAATAGACAGCCCGATTAAGTAGTTTAGTGCCACAAATGGTTGCTCGGTGAAATTAGCTAAATTATTCTTTTAAAATAATATTTTATTGTGCTTGTTATATGTTATTAGTTGATTTTTTATTATTAATTATTTATTCAGTTAATCTAAATCAGCTACTTATATCTTAATTTAATATTCAATATCCACTTTTTTTAAATAAAAGCGGAAGCAGACATTTGTGAATGTGCAAGACTTCCGGTGTTATCAGCTTCCAGTTATTTTACCCTTACAAAAACACTTAACATTGGATGCTGCAACATAAGATGAACACTCCTGCCCTGTGTGCCAGATAATTCAGCATGAGATTTAGAGAACACAGATGTTTTAAAATGAATCCAGTTTTAAAGTTGTTATTAAACCTGTTTCAAAACAAGAACTTTCCTACGACTTTCTCTCAAACGCAACCTGGCCAGGAAAAAACGATACTTAAGCCAACATTAATATCATTCACAACCAATATAAGACTTTTGACGTGTACCTTACCAAAAAACCTACACCAAGGCTGTCCAGACTCGGTCCTGGAGGGCCAGTGTCCTGCAGAGTTTAGCTCCAACCCTAATCAAACACACCTGCAGCTAATTAAACTCTTAGGCATGTCAGAAACGTTCATGCAGGTGTGTTAAGGCAAGTTGGAGCTAAACTCTGCTGGACACTGGCCCTCCAGGACCGAGTTTGGACAGCCCTGACCTACACAAATCTATTCAGGAAGCTTACTACGCTGACGCCAGACTTAACAAGACGAGTAGGCAGGATGTATTTATAAAATACACCCCAAGCTCATATTCCACGACTTCATGGCTGTAATATTTGACAGAACATGCAAACAGATAAACAACTGTAATATCTCGATTTCATTTGGAATTGCTTTTCTCCAACACATTATAGTCAATAGATGGCGCTCACAGCATATAGCCTAGCTACTCTCTCTCTCTCGCGCGCGCGCGCACAAATGCGGCTTTACGCAGTTTTCCAAGGCAGTGAAAATTTCCAAGGCCCTAGGATTCACTAATAATTATAAACTAGAAAATTATTCTAGTCTCCTAAAATTGTACATTGACGGAGCAGTATGCTAATTTCATTTATAAAAAAAGGCCGATGATAGTCTATTTAAAAATACCGTCTGATAAATAGGCCCATATTATAATGCAATATGCTATATTTTATCGTTTAAACGCTAGTATTAATTTAACAAGCTACTATACGAATTAACAAGTCGCTGGCAGTAGCTTGTCATTTCGTTTCCATTAATGTATTTTAAAGCCAATTGCTTTTTTGAATTTTTAAAAAGAAGTCCTATTTGATCCAGAATAGCTTCCCAAAATATTCGCGTGCGTCTCCGATCTCGTTCGGGACACGTTTGAAGCCGTCAGATCCGTCTTCATTACCGGTGAAATGGCAAGCATTGCCTCCACGGTCACGCACAAATCGAAGCGAAGGAATTGCAACGGGCTGCGATGGATCTACAGCATCATCTCATCCCGAGGCAACATTATATTCATCAGCCTTGATGCTGGAATAACATGTGAAATTGTGAATCAATTTTCCTTGAGGATCTTCACGCGCGGGGCACAGATTGATGAGAGGCACTTCTTTATATAAAACGTATTCATTTAATGACAAAAGGCGTTTAAAAACTGTGCAATTTTTCTGTCAAAACCAAAGACATTACCGGTCTCAATAGGGCACACTGACAGCTTGTGCTTTGGCAGTGCCAGGTTAAGTGCACAAATATACAAGTATTCACAGAGCCATAGAAAATTCAACTGAAAAAATCCACGCACAATGTCCTTGTTTTTCGATGCAGGCCATCAAATCAGCGTAACACAGCTGGTGTAATATTTCCCGTTAAAGAAAAAGAGACAAATTTGGGAGAAACAAGAAACACAAAAGAGCAAACAGATACAAACATGTTGAGGCTTACACATTTAGTTGACGCACAAAATCACACAATTTTACTATAATAATAATGGGCGAGAATAACTGGCCTCTATTAGTCTATTATTATTATTATTATTATTGTCGTTGTTTTTAAAACTTGAACGGTGTTGCTGTAATTATTACAAACAAGAACAATTTGCCTTTATTATTATTATTATTATTATGTCGTCATCAATGCGTTTTTGTAATTTCCATATAAAGCGTTTCCAGGCTGAAATTAAATATAAGCTTGGTTTGTTGTTATCTTCAGTATAAAATACCATACATTATAAGAGTGAATTTTGGTGCCTTTTAAATTTCCTAAAATTAGAAAAGGCTAAATAACCAAAAAATGATTTAAATTGAGAGGAGGAAGAATCTTAATAAACAAGCCACTGTCTCAAAGCATGAACGCGTTTGGTGCACGCTTATAGAAATTCACTCAAAATGTTAAGAAACCCCAAACTGGGTTGTTAATTATAAAGAGCTGGTATCCATTAATTTTATTTGTTGAATAGAAATTTCGATGTGATCCACAACACTCTGCGAGTCTGGCTTTTACTGTTTCCTTAGGCCTCTGTTTTGCACCAGCAGTGTGAATTCGTGATCTGCATGAAAGCGGGCTGCTTTGCCTGTGAAAGACACACAGCAGCACTTGGCAGCCTTTGTTGTGACCGAAATTAGACTTTTAAAGAATTGCCCACGTTTGAATTTGAATTTGTGTGATGTTTTAGATATAATCTAATATGTACACAATGTTAATAATAACAATAAAATAACCATAATAAACATTATTGTTTTTGTTGTTAATTTTTGGATCTTTTTATTTAAATAGATTTTTAGTGTATTATGGGGATTATTATTGATTATTATTATTAGGTTATTTATTTCCATTAATATATAGAGGCGAAAGAAATGCATATAAATAATTTTAATCAGAATTAAACCTTTTGCGATGGTGACGGAAATAATAATAATAATAATAATCATTAATAATAATAATAATAGCAAAGCATTTTCCATTAATATAAGGAAGAGAATGCACAGTAGACTGCACCGGATTAATTTCAATCAGTAGGAAACCTTTTGTGGTCATGAGGGGAAGATGGCGCGCCCCTGTCGCCTTTTTTTCACAGCTTTCGGTTGGAAGTGATATGATGCTTTCACAGATCCCCGGAATTGAGAAAAGAAATCTCTTAAATAAAATAATATTTACGTTCCCTCTTTAGGTTCAGCCGCGGCGCGTAACGCCTCAGAGCGTGTTTTGTGGCGCCCGAGCCCGTATATTGTTCGCGCAACCACGCGCGCTCTCTCCGCGCCCTCGGAGGTGCCACACACAGAGACACTTCATCACCGTCGGTCCGCCCCGAGCGGGCTTGTGACCGGGACAAAGAGACAGTCGATTATGTTTCAGGCCGCCCCTTTCTCACGGAACAGGTGTCTGCGCGCCGTGGTGAGGCGAGGCGTCCCCGTACACATCCTCGTTCCCGGCCATCGGTCCGTTCTGGGGCGTCATTCGCTTCTCCTTCTGCCGTCGGTTGCAGAACCAAACCCGCACCACCTCCTTCTCCAGCTGCAGGCTGTCCGCCAGCGAGTTGATCTCCGACGCGCCGGGTTTGGGGCACTTGAGGAAATGGCTCTCCAGGGCCCCTTTGACACTCACCTCGATGGAGGTCCGCTTTTTCCTCTTCCTTCCCTGCGCCGCGATCTTATCCAGGCTGGTCGGGCTTCCTGAGGTGGAGTCCGCCTCCTCCAACCATTTGTTTAGCAGGGGCTTGAGTTTGCACATGTTCTTGAAGCTCAGCTGGAGCGCCTCGAACCTGCAGATGGTGGTCTGGGAGAAGACGTTGCCGTAGAGGGTGCCCAGCGCGAGCCCCACGTCCGCTTGCGTAAAACCCAGCTTGATCCGGCGCTGCTTGAACTGCTTGGCGAACTGCTCCAGGTCGTCTGAGGTCGGCGTGTCCTCGTCCGAGTGCAGGCTCTGCGGATGGCCGTGCTCGCTCAGATGAGGGCTGTGGTGCTCCTCGTGGTGCATCCCCGGCTCGCCGTACCCGGACTGAGAGTAGATTAGGCTCTGCCCGTTGGAGGTGCTCATGCTCGGCATGGTGGTAGCGCGCCAAGCGCCTGCCTCGTGATGCGGCTGGCTCTGCTGCACCAGATGCGCTTGCCTCGGCGAATGCTGCAGCTCCTCCACCGGCTTAATGTCCTGCTCACCCAGCGGGCTGGCGGGCCACGGCGACCCCTCTCCCCCGTGAGACAGCGCCGCCGTCAGCCACTGGTGCGCATGGCCAAGCGTGCTGCCGCTGCTCTGCAGGGTGGTGTACTCGCTCTGCAGAAGGCTGTGCGCGTCTCTGTAGGCCTGCGGCTGCGGCGGCGTCTGCTGCATGCTGCCGGGCTCCGAGCTGGACGTGAGGATGCTGTAGTGGTTGGACGCCGCGGTCGCCATAGTTTCCACAGCTACTCTGTGCCACAGGCGGCTCCCCAGCGCGCCAGAGCCGCGAGGACGCAGAGGCGCGCACCTGAGATCCGCCTCGCGCTGCTGTGGATTGGTCAGAAGCGCTTTACAGATGCGGCAGCGGCGCGTTCATTGGTCACAGTAAAGTCGACACTGAAGCCCCATCCCATTGCGCTCCACTGAAAACAAGCACAGAGGGATCAGCAGTGACAGGGCGCAATGGGCTCCAAAGGTATCCAGCCTGGCTTTCGTTAACTTTTTTTAAGTTTAAATGCTTCACAATTTAGTTGTAATATACTGTTTTACTTGGCTGTTACTTACATGATAGTCATTCCAATGGAATTGAATAATTAATTTTAGATGAATTTCGTTATTATTGTTTTTTATGAGTGTTTTGTTCAAAAAGGAATACAATTGGTTTTAATATTTTCCGTGAAAACTAGCATATGAGAACATTTTTAAATGTATGTTTATAACTATAATAATAATATATTGCATTTCAAATAAATGACACATAAATTTTAGTCAAAAACATAACATTATATATATTTAACCATTCTCTCTCATTATATAGGCTATATATAAAAAGGTTTATATAGTTCTTTGAAATATTTATTCTATTATTCTATACAGTAATTTGTTTAAAAAAATATAAATACAATACAAAGACAATACAAAAGTGCAAAACATTTATATATATATATATATATAGTTAAAATAACTTGCTAAAAAAGCTCTTCTACAGTAAAAAGGAATTAATAAGGCTTGTGGGTGCATAATATATTTCATAGAGAAAAATTAATTATGATTTCAGAAATGTAACCTGTACTTTAAAATATCACCATCATTCTATCCTTTTAAATGTTTCACAATACTTTGTAATTTCTACTCAGTTTTCTTCATTTAAATTATATATAAAAAAAGTTCTTCATTCAAATTAAATTCAAAATGGTAAAAAAAAAAAGTGCAGTGAGCTCACAGCTGTTATTGACAGCCTGGCACAAAAAAAAAAAAAAAAAAAAATTCACAATCACAAAAATCCCTACAATGTATGTGATAATTAATGTATGGGTATCTGAGCATTATTTTAGACTCAGATGACATTCTAATAATTCTGTTTGTTTATATTATTATATGGTTGAAATAACAGCACTCTGTGTTCTGATGGGATTTTCGAGTCTCTGTGTGTCTCTCTCATGGCTCGAGGAGGGGGCATATTTCTCGGGCCCCTGTCCGTTGCCATGGCGAGAGGTGAATGAAACAACGCCGCCCACGTCACAGCTGCTCGAGCCTTTTCTCTCTCTCTCCCTGCACACATAAAGCCCATTTCAAAGCCTGAAAAGCACACGCCGGGCATCGCAGGGCCGCAGGGCCAGAGAGAGGTGAATGGCAGACTACCTCCACCCCAGCCATGGCCTTTTGTAAGCAAGCACACACATACACTGCTCTCCACACATTTTTTGCCCTTCTTTATAATGCATCTCTGTGTGCAATGCAAAAAATACATGGTAGCATGTCTAAAAAAAAGTAGTCCCATGATACTTTTTGTGAGTGCAGATTGCCAAATGCTCGTGAGTTTTGGTGAAACGCGAGGAGCGGTCGTGTTAATTGAGTTGTAATTTTAAGATTCAGAAGCTTTAACACAGTCGTGCATGGCCAAGCAGAAAACACATTAGCTTAATAAAGTAATATGCAAACTATGGGCTGTTCAATTACACATCCTAATAACGCATAAACGATGCTAGACCCGTTAAAGGGACGAAAAGGCCTAGCGTTTATTATTATTAAACAGTTATCTCTCTGGTATAGTTCCTCCAATCTGCGTTTGAGAGAATAAGAATTAATGGTGAATAATCTGAGCAATAAATTAGCAGTAATTATATCGACCCTGCGCTGGAGTTATTTAATTTCTCATGGCTTAATTAGATAGGACTGTTGAGTAACTAAATGTTCCAATTCAAAACATGATCATCATGGGGATTTTTCTTTTTAGCATTTTTTTCCTCCATAGCAGGAACCGAACAGCCTGGTAACACTGATTAATAATTTCCATATTTCCATAAAGGCCATAGTTTTTATGATAAAATAAATCAATAAAAAAAAACGTATACAAGAAAAAAATATGTGTATATGCTTTAACTATATGTTGAGCTTATGATATGTGTGTGTGTGATGTATAGCGGATGTAGAGCAATTACATTATAGTTCAATAATAATATTAATAGACTATCAATTATATGAAGTGAATATAAAAGAAAGGAAAAATGAATCAAAAAGTACTATATGGAAAAACTAAGAACAGTATAAATAATAACATTGTCAAAATATACAAAATTTATATAGAACGTATTTCTATAATGTATGCTAAAAAAAGCACATTGGTAATACTTGAACAAAAAGTTCAGCATTTAATTATTTTTATATATATATATATATATATCACAAAGAAATGGACAGCATCACACTGGATTACATTTTAGTAGACAAACATAAATAGTATATAACTTTGTTTCCTACTTTGAAAAACCTTTTAGCATTTTTCAGTGCTCCAGTTTTGAATAAAATGCACTGAAAACGAATCCATTGCAATTTCCATCATACAGTACGTATGTAACTCATTTTACATTGTTGTGTTTGTGTGTGTGGGCTTTGTTTGGGGTTCACCTGTGGTAGATACAAGGGGTGGATGAGCTCCTACAGACCCTCATTCACATGTAATTAGTCTGCACAAAGGGCTCGTTAAATCTGTAATCCCACATGCCTCCTCTCCCTTTGATAGTGTTGGTCAGCTGTGAGCGAATGGCTATTATGCTCCTTATAAAAGAGGGGCAGTTCAGCTCTCTGTATGAAGGCCCCCACTGCGCACCGCAAAACTGGGGTCAATAGCACCCCAAACACACTCTCTCACACATACATGCAGCAGAAACCCCGGCTCTTCACATGTGTCATTAGATCAAACCCTTCAGAAACCACCTGTTTCCAAAACATGGTGTGAAAGTGAATTTAAAAAAAATTAAAGTGCTTGTGCATGCAATACTTTACCCAACAAATATTTAATTTTTTTTTGATCAAATATTGCAGTATGCTCAATACATGTATTAATGTTTAAAAATCATATTAGTAATAATAATATTTCTCTTGCTCATTTTCCTCTTACACCTAATAGCTCTCTCATTTTTATTTGGTAGTTGTTTAAATATGAATACTTCGGAAGCCCAGCAGGTACATCCGTTATTACAACAAATGCAGAATTACATGTATTTTTCACAAAGGTTTTGGACTTTAATGGGGTTATGATTTGAGCTCCTGCGTGCTTCTATCTCTTCTATGGTCTAAGCATTCAGATTTTAGCTCCATGTCTGCTACGATGTTCCTCTAATTTAGAGCATTTGTGAGGATTATGTATTTTCCGCCTGGTTGTGACAAACATTTGGCGCTGGTTGGAGTGAGTGGGAAAATAACATTGCATCATCAGATTAAGTAGGTAATCCAGAGGTGTCTGTGTCTCTGGCTTTGTGTGGGAGGATATAATGAACACACTAATTAGGGGTATTATTTAGATAATGGGTGTAAATCTTTGGCTGAGAAGCTTAGGCAGTTATGATAAAACTGTAATGTGCAAATCCGAAGTCATTAAGATATTTAGTTGATTGTCCAAGATCTTCGGAAGGCAGCTAACTCGCAGCCTGATAGCGCTGATTGATTCCCCTGTTCCCTGAACTTTTATGACTTGGTGGAAATAAAACTTAAGTCTCTTTTTCTCCTGGACTCAGATGCAAGAGTTTGGTGGTTTAATGGCTGATTGGATTTTACCGCCATTGCAACAGACCATTAAAAATCCACATGGGTGTTTTGCTCGTTTTGCATCCTGATCTATTCTCTGAGGATGTGAGAGTATAAATATGTCATGTCTTCAGGGTCGCTGTGGCTTTAAATTTTCTTCCAAATGAAAGCACATGACCTTTTGTTGTGTATGCTTAAACCTCAGTGTCACAACAACCTCATGATTGTCGTTTTTTTCATTTAGTGTTCTAGACCAGTAGATATCTATAAAGTTTTATAGCATTTTAGAACGTTAGAACACTTCTAATGTATCCTCAGCATCAGAACATTCCAGTCGTCTAGAACAGTATACTAGAACAGCAAATCTTCCAACCAGTTCCAATGTTCTAGAGCAGTGGTTCCCAATTCCAGTTCTGAGGACCTGATGCTTTGCACATTTTGCATGTCTCCATTATTTAGCACACCTAAATAAGATTACCAGATCATTAGTTCAGTTCATGCGTCTCTTTCCTAATGTGCTGATGATTTCATTCAGGTGTGTTAAATAAGAGACTGGAATTGGGAAGCACTGTTCTAGAGCGAGGGTCGCCAAGTTCGGTCCTGGCTGGTGTCCCTGCAGAGTTTAGCTCCAACCCTGAGCAAACACACCTGAAGCAGCTAATCAAGCACTCTTGAAACGTCCAGGCCCTCCAGGATCAACTTTGATGACCTCTGTTCTAGAGCATTCTAGAGCATAAAACTCTCCTAATGTGTCCTCAGCAACTTAAAATTCTAGTAATTTAAAACAATAGCATTCTGTTCATGTAAAGTAAAATGTGCAGATATTAGCATCAAAACATCATCAGTGTTCTAGACACAATTTTGTAGCATTCTAGAGCATTAGAATTTGAATCCTTAGCATCAGAATATTTCCAGCGATGTATAACAGTACAATTATGTTCAAATGAAATTCTGCATAATTGTGTTAATATCAGCATTAAAACATCACAAGTGTTCTAGACTATTAGAAATCTATAACATTCTATAGCATTCTAGAACATTACAAACCTTCTAGTGTCTGCAACATTAGAACATTCCATTCCATCTATAGGCAAATATATTTTTCTTTAAGACGATTAGACATCCAACTGTAGAATATTAATGTGTGAACAGCAGCAGATCTCTCGAAGGATTCTAGAACACTGAAGTTATCCTCAAATATAAACACGTTACAGTTCTCTTTATATGTGAACTCCAGCATCAGAACATTCCCAGGTTCAAGAACAGTAATACTCCCCTCATGAACACTCTTCTAGAACAGGAGAATCTTGAAAGCCCTCGTGGATCGATAGAGATGGGCTAACCTCAGATTAAACCCAGATTTAAAGCCTGGTTTGTCTCACTGGGGATTTATACAGAAGTATATCAGTCCAGATCAATACAGCTGTCTGAACTAGGGGTTAAAATGGCTGTTAATCCCTCCAGTTGAACACCGATGGCCACACTAACAGCTGAAGAAGAGCTGAATCTCTGCATCAAGCACAGGTTAACAGTGAAACTCCGGTCACAGAGCGGAGATCGAATAGAAGAGATGTGTGTGTGTGTGTTTAGCTGTTAGTGAGCACTAAATGGTCCAACTACACATTAGAAAGGAATAATACCCCTTTGTTTGTGCCTTCGTTGTGTGTGTGTGGGTAAGAGGGAGTTAAAAATATGATTGTACATTAAATGCATGCTTAAAAAAGTTTGAGATGAACATCAAATTCAGTTTTTTTGATGCACATTTTCTCTCTTTCTCCACTCAAGCCTCACTAAAGCCTTCTCCACGTTTAGGTCACTTTCCCAAGAGCCTGTCTCCCCCTTCCTGAACAGATAAAAAATAGAGAAAGAAGGGAAAAAAGAATTGAGTGGTTTAAGGCAGGACACCATCTGTCCTCCGCCATAAAGGACCAAGGACATCTTGCAGTGTTTGTGTGTGTGCGAGTGGGAGGGTGGGATTGTGAAGTGGTTTGCTGGCCCAACAGAGAGGCTAGAGGTGAGAGATTTGCAGAATGAAGGGGTGAAACAGAGAAAGGCTGAGTGGCTGCTCACAGAATTCCTGCTAAGAGTGAAGCGCTCTGTGCTGGCGCTGGTGCTCCATTTAAAGCTGCCTCTGTAAGTGTGTGTGTGTGTGTGTGATTAGCGGACCCCCAATTGTTAGCGATCTCCTAAAGCTGCCTCTTGCAGCTGTGACCCCCACGACCCTGTGGCACCATGGCAACCGTTTAGACCTCCATCCTCTCCCAAAACTCCCCTTACTGTCCAGTGTCATGCTAAAAAGGCCTTATTTTAGGCCAAATCTCCCACATTATTATCCCTTTTAAAAAAATATTCCATACTAGTAATTTCCTATGGGCTACTTACACTTTGAGCTGCCTTTGTTGATAGATTGAATATTACTTGACACTGTCTCAGTCCTGACAAACGATTCAGAGTCGTATTAAACGTGTTTGTAGAATTGAACCGCTGCTGGTGTGTCTTAAAGTCAATGTTTAAAGTAAGCGTTCAGCTGCTCTTATGTGTGTACAGTCATGTTTGAAGAGAGCCTTTTCCAGCTCATGCTGCGAGGAACTTGAAAATAAGGCAATTTCTCATCTTTGCTGCTGACCATAGTTTTTGTTAAATTAAAGTTACAGTAGATCAGCTACATTTACTACTGCAGAACCACAATAGATTATAAGAACTCCTCACAATATTTTTTTGGTAATGTATTTCTTGTTTGTTTATGACCTGTTTTGATCCTAAAATCAGATTTTGATTCAGACACTGATCGTGATTCTTTGATTAGGATTCATATTAATATTCTAATTTTGACTATCATTTTAAATCAGATCCCGATTCTTTGATTCTGACTCATATTCCGATTCAAATTTTAGCTCTGATTTTAATTCAGATACTGATCCTGACCACCATAAAATGGAAACTCTATATATTTTTTTGTCATAAATATCCTGTTTGTTTATGGCTTGTGTTTTGATTGTAATTTTGAATTTGATTCACATTCCGATCCTTTGTTTATGATTCATATTCAAATTTTAACTGTGGTTTAATAAAAATATGATCTTTTGATTACGACTTCTGATTCTAATTATGACAGTAATTTTGATTCAGATTCTGTTCTTGATTCTAATCTGTCATACTTTGATACTTTGAAGTCATATTCTGATTCTAATTTTGCGCTCTGATTTTGATTCAGATCCTGATTCTGAAATTTTAAAATCATAATAGACTATAGGAACTCAATATCTTAATTCTATGGCTCAGATCGTGATTCTAATATTGACTCTGATCTGTGATTTATATTCTGTTGCTGATTCCCAATACTGTAAATGACACACATTCTGATTCTAATTCTGACTTTGATTTCGATTCAGATTCCGTTCCTGATTTTAATCCTGATCTTATATTCTGGTTGTGATCCTGAACTCTTAAAGCCAAAATAGATTAATATAGAAACTTTTTTAAAAACACTGTTCTTCTATAAAGTTTTGATGACAGTGATGGCTGATCTTCAGTAACAATATCTTTAGCAACTACAGTATTTTGGCAGAGCTATAGTGTTTATGGTAATTTTTTAAGGGGAGGACAGCAGAAGTGAAAAATGCCTCTGCGACGACACAGTTTGTCTTCATCAGTTGGAAAGAAATAAAGATAAATTGACAAAGTAGCCTTAACAGAAGGGGAACAAAGTGCCATGACACATGCTAGTGCCATTCGACTATACAAAGCAATTCATGTACACACACACACCGGCATTTCCCAGCAGTGGCTAATGAGATGTTTCTTCTGCTCAAAACAGTCAGAGTGTGTTTAATGAAGAGTGGTGTGTGTGTGTGTGTGTTAAATGAAAGTGTAATTACTTTGTGTATATATTAACAGATGTGCTCTGTTTGCCATGGTCCAGTGCAAACGGACCGGGGGCTGTGTCATGAGATTGTGTGTGTGCTAATGTGTGTGTCTATGATAGCTGTGAGAATACTTCATAAATTCATTTGCGTGTCTGTGGAGGTCAGCGTGTCTCGTAACGACCCTCAGCGTTAGCAATAAATGCTAACTCCTTTTATTGCTAAAACGCATCCCATAAAACACTGCAGCGGTGCAGCACCAAGTGTGCCTTAATATAAACATTATTAAATGAACTATCGCTCTCTTTGGGATAAATTAGGAACCATGGAGGTCGGCGTCCTTCTAAAATACAAACGAGCGCAAACGCTTGAGGCTTCACTGAAGATGCATGCGTGTGTTTGTGTGTGCGAAATCTCCTGTCGCCGTCAGCCCGCAAACATCACACACTGTTTTTCTGGAACGTTCTGCTCTTGTTTCTGACTGTTTGTTTGTGAGCTTGAATGTTAATGAAGTGGGAGCCCAGCCGCTGTTTACAGGCTGGAACAGTCGTTCCAGGAGTCTGACCTCCTTAGAGGGACACGTAACACTTTGTATGTGTGAATGAGGAATGTGAGCGCGTGCGTGTGTATTTTTGTGTGTAATTATGTGCATTTCAGACTGTGTATGTGTGCGTGTTGGTCTCAGGTAGGGGAAAAAAGAGGCACTCACTGCTCCTATTGAACTTGACCTGCAGGCCTGATCAATGTAGCACAGCGTGTGACGGAATGAGAGAGCCGACTTATTACCCTGGAGAAAGAGCGAGGAGAGAGAGAGAGAGAGAAGGGATGGAAGGCAAGACAGGCAGGATCTTGAGGGGGTATAGAAAGTGAACGGGAATAAAGTGTATTTCTCCTTTGCTGAGTCTGTGTATTTTCATTACTCGGAAGAGAACGCTCTGTACTGAGGTTCATTTACACACAAGAAAAACTCTTTGATCTGTTGTTTAAAACAGCTGACTTTGCCCCAGATTAGCTCTCTTGTTTTATTATCTGAGTAGAGATGAATTTAAGGATGGACTGGTTGATGCAGAGGTTTCTTTATATTTAGTTCTCTATGTGCGTCATTTTTATTTTGTTTTGATTATATTTTGTTTAGTGTGTCTAAGATTGTTTTTGGTCCTGGAGTCAGATACAGATTTCAATCCTGATTCAGACTCCAATTCTTATTCTGTACCTGATTCTAATCCTGATGCTTTGATTGGGTCTCATATTGTAATTACAGTCTTATTTTGATTCAGATTTTGATCCGGACTCTGTTTCAGATTCTTGCACTCTTTTGCTTATTCTGTACCTGATTCTAATCCTGATCCTGTCCGATTACGATTTGAGTCCTAATTTGATTCAGACTCTGATGTTGATTTCTGATTCAGATTTTTTTATTAGCCTATATTAATTTATTTTCTGTTCCTGATTCTAATCTTTGATTTTAACTTTGACCTCTTGTTTCTCATTTTTATACAGATCCTGACTCATTTTCCGATTTTAATCCTGATTCTAACTTTGATTATGATTTGTATTTAGATTCTTGAGTACTACTTTAAATCCGACTCAGATTTAGATGCTTTCTCTCATTCTGTACGTGAATCTAAGCCAGATTTAACTCGTATTCTGATTCAGTTTTAGACGTATTTTAATACTGACTCTGAATATGATTCAGATTCTGATCTGATCGTAAGTGTAATTAATATTTTGTATTCAGAAGTGTTGTTTTGATTCAGACAATCATGTTTTGATTGATGTTTTTCTAATTCTGTTCCTGATTTCTAGATCTTTTTTAAAGTATAATGCCAGTTGAAGTTTCCATTTTCAGTACCAGAACTGTAGACTCGTGTAATGAAAGAGAGAGATAGAGAGTGAGAGAGATGGTCGATCAGGGCAGAACTATTCACCCATGACTCAGGTGTGTGTGTGTGTGTGTGTGTGTGTGTACATAGGGCACTGATGCACAATCCAGCGTCTCTCTCATTATCCTCCCACAGCAACAGTGGCCTGATTGTCATGGTTACGGTCATGGCTAAGGTCACCAATATGCCTGTCTGGGGCGTGGTGTAAATCAGAGGTTGTGCTTTTTATCAGAGGTCACCGTCCTGGGTCCCGACCCTCTGCTGGCCTTTGGCCTCCTCTCACCTGTTTGCGTTCGATGTATCTGGAAAATCTGATTGATTGCCACTCAAAACTGCCACAGGAACAATCTCAAATACTGTGCACGCTCAGTATATGAATTTCCTGTGAGGTCAGTGGCACGAGTGTATATGATTGTATATGTTTCTGAATAATATATGTCGCCCGTCTGCATGCGATGTGATTCGAAATCAATTGCAATAGTAATTGATGTGGCTTTGAGAGGTAGGAGGCTCTCCCGCCCACAAGATCCCTCGAATTCAATTTGGAATCAGAGGGCAGAGGAGAGGTGAGCGACTCAATATCTAATTCATTTCAGCGACACACAAACACACACATCACAAATACCCCAGGAATAGACCCCCCACCACCACTACCCCACATAAAACCTCAGATCTCAAGAGCGGGACTTATTGAAGACCACTTGCCCAAAGTAAATCCCCCCATGCCCTACTCTCCACGCCTGCCGGGTAATGAAATGGCTTGAGTTTTAATGTCTGCCGCTGCCCCTGGGAAGACAGCAAGCACCTTTTTTTCATCATAAAGCTCACAAACCAACCCTGGCGTTCTTCAGGAACACTAAATGTTAAATACTCACTGAAAATTTCCATCAGCCTCCCGCTCTCCTCTCTCCTCCTGCCTGTTAGGGAGTGAGAAGGAGAAAAGGAGAGAGAGAGAGAGTGTGATGGAGGAAACGCTCCAATGCTCAGAGTCGCAGTGCCCCCGAACTCTAACCCGTGATAGATTGGGTGCTCCTGCAGCGTGACAGACGAGCGATTGATGGAAGGAATGGCGGATAGATGAAGGGAGAAGCAGAGAGAAAGCGAGTGAGGGGAAAATAAAAGGGAAAGAGGCTTGAAGAGGATGCTTTCTGTAATTGTGTACAATAATGTAAATGTGAGGCTTTACTGACATATACATATATATCTTTCACAGAAAAAAGGTACACAGGCTGTCACTGGAGTGGTACCCTTTCAAACTGTACACATTTGTATCTTATTTACCCATTTTAGTAATTACAGATATATATTTGTACCCTGGCCCTTTAAAAACAAACTGAATTGGCAGCATCTGGAAATGCTATTGGAAATATTTTTTTCACCAGTTTATAATTACCACTAGCACTTACAGTTATTTGAGGGTGTTTCGAGGCAAAATTGGGCAAATTGCATTGAGAAAAAAAGTAAAGCATGACATTTTCACTCAAATATTGTTTATAAATAATTCAAAAAACAAAAAGGATTACAAAGAGATGGCAGGATTTGGATAAAACAGAGGTGTTCTCAAACCTCTCAAAAGCTTTGCTTTGCTTATAATAAATGTATAAATGTTAAAAGATATTTAAGCTGTAAATTTGTCAGACCCTTCTAGGCAGCAAAACCTCTAGTTATGTAAATTTTGCATAAGTTAACATGTTTACTTTCCTTTCATGATTATAAGAGCTGATAATATCTGCGTGGACAAGATGGGAACTGAATATCACACTTTTTGTTCAATTTATGAACTAACAGACAAGTTGAAATCATATTCTGTAACATCGACAGCATCTGATTCATTAAACTTAAAAACAAACATAATCTATTAATGTACAGATATAATATTAAATATTCATAATCAAATGATTAGAATTCCTCAAAATATTCATTACATCACATGGTTTCAGAGCACAGAAATGATTCTTCACTAATTTTATCTGCGATCTAATCTTATCAAAATTCTGGCAGTGTGTCAGACCCGACTCGAGGTTTGTGTGTCTCTGTAATGGAATTTGTCTCACTGCACAGAGTTTAAGCACAGCTAGTGATTCAGTGCAGCAGGGCATCTGGGTCTCTCTCTCTCTCTCTCTCTCTCTTCCGCCCTCCGTGGCACAAGCGTCATTTGTTGACTGGCAGGCAGAGTGCCAGGAGCAGCATCAGTAAAATGCTGCTGAATTATACAGCCTTTACGACTCACGCTATAAAGCAGCCGTTTAAAGGAAAGACATCGCCGTTTAAAGCGAAGACATAGTGTTGCTGTTTAAAGCTTTTATTGTCCATAAAACAGACTCGCAGTGATTGTCAGGGAAGCTTAAAATTAGTGTAAAACAGGTGTGTGTTTGTTCTCATAAGGATGTATTCTGGTGTGTGTGTACTGTATGTGCCTGTGTACTGTTATAAACTCACAAAACACACACACAATACTGTATGGGCATCTATATAGTAATTAGATGTATATGTGCATTAGAACTGATTTGAATCCAAAATTAAGATTATTAATTAATTTTATTTTTAGAAAATAAAGACACACACAATCCAATTTTTATTTGTCTTCTACCCATGCCTATAGGCTATATATAGGCCTATATATTATCGTGATTAAAATAAAAATAATGAGAATGTGAAGGCATACTATACTTAATTGTCAGTAATATAACATCACAATGCAACAAATAAAAAAAGAAATAAAGTAAAATATACACAAAATATCTAATTAGTTAATTAATTAATATGAATACAATTTCTAATTTTGTTACCTCATGATTTTGCTTTGATTACATTCACCCGTGTGTGTGCAGGTATGTGTTTGATGAATTGCTGTCTGATGTTTCTTACTCTCTGTAAAGCTGTTTAAGAATCCGGTCACATTCTAGACCGGCAGTAAAAGAGCCCTCTTCCCCTCCTCCTCTCTCTCTCTCTCTCTCTCTCTCTCTCTCTCTCTCTCTCTCTCTCTCTCTCTCTCCTCCCTTCATCGTTTTCTCCTTCCCTGTAGCTCTTTCACACTCCTTTCTCTGTGCGCCCCCTGTACCTCCCCCACCTCTCTTTCTCTCTCTCTCTCTCTCTCTCTCTGTGCAGCTGATAAACCCTCTCACTGCGTTTCCAGGTCTGCCACCCTCACATCAGCTAGACACTGATCTCTGCCAAGCTGTCAATCAAACACGACGCAGACGACTGATACGCAGGTGAGAGACAGACAGACAGAGAGGGAGAGGAGGAGGAGGAAAGGGCTGCTAAGGTTTCTCTTGATTCCTCAGCATCTCTATGATACACTTTCTCCCCGTTGTATACCTCTCGCCCCTTCATCTCCTCTCCGTTTCTTGTTTGCGTCTTTTGGTTTTTGTTTAGTCTCGCCTGCCAACATACCTGCCTCGTTTGACACGCGGGTGATTGACAGCTGCGCTGAGGTGCGTTCAGTCAGCGCGAGGGTCTGAGAAACTGACAAACAGTGCAGCGTTTTAAATATCATTCTTCATATCTGTCCACTTCAGAGTGTGTGTTCAAGCCGTATCACGCCGCTGCAGCCTCCACACACGCTTACAGCGACCGGAGACCAAAGCAAATCTACTTATTGTGAGCTCCTTTGTATTATTTCTTGCCGTGCTTGACACACAGAAAGTGAGTAATCTGGTGCAAACGATGCAATAGCGAGCCAAACAAAAGCCAGATTCAGCAAAATGCCATTCATAATTCTCAGCAGAATATATCAGGGTGTGATATAATAATATGACGGTCACGGTGCATTTAAAACTATTTACATATACTGTTTGTCATGAATACGTTTTGGGACATATAGCACACACTTTAAAACATTGCAACAAGATGTTTCCACCCAACATGGCCATTAAAATTGATTTTTGTTAGTGGTTCACAATCATTTTTTATTTGCTAAATGTAGTGAAATTGTTTACTTTATTTATTTAGGAACCTACTGAGATATATTTTTGCAGAAACAAAAATTGCTATTATGTTTTCTATTGTACAGAATGTTGCAAGAATTACATATTTTTGTAGATAGCTTTTTAGGACTAAAAACAGGAAGTTCCTGTATTTTTGAATGGTGTGTTGCTTACATTCCTGAATTAAGGTCTCAAAATATTTTTTTTCTGTGTAAAATGCATCAGTATCACCCCTTGTGTTTTGGTAGCTTTTATTAAAAAAAACTGGTTGCATTTTTTAAATGAATAAATTAGGCCTAACTTTTGGAAGTTTAATGATGTTGAAGTCATGGTGTAGTTTGTTTAGAGCCCATATTTAGCCTTGTACTTAGGCTTCAAAATGTGTACAGTTTGTGAAAATTATCATGATGCCCAAAATGTTCACAAATTATATTTGTTGGTCATGCATATGCAGAGCTTATGTCCATAAACCAAGGGAAATATCCTATTGGCAACCAGGGTGATACTAACTTCTCAGATTCATATTCAGATTCATAATTACTAATTATAAGAATGGTCCATTTCAGATTCATGCTGACTTTGAATATATATGTTTCAAAATCCATTCACCATATTAAGTTTAAATCTAATTATATGTAGGCTATTAAAAAATGTGATAATTTAATTTGTAATATATTTACTGATATATAATATTATGTTCTACTTATACGTTTAGAATTTAAATTTTTTATATAAAATTATTTTAATTACTGTTTATTTGTAGTGGCTTTATCAAAACTAAAACTTTAAATTATTTTTTTAAAATTAATTTTTTTTTTAAACTATTAAAAGCTAATAATTTTTTAGCTTAAACTATGGCAACCAGTGGCAGATGGGGGACTGTTTGGGACACTGTTTGAAAAGCATAATTCCCTGAATCTCAATGGCCATACTCTCTGCCATGAATGTCAGCCACATGTCACCAAAAGCATAGAACAGTTTCTACAGTGAATACTGTTCCCAGGAAACGGCATGTCAGAAGAAAGTGGATTCAAAAGCAATCAAATTCACGTGATTCTAATATTTAAAAAATGATCATAGGGAAAAAAACATCTGAGGGTTAATGTTAGAGGCCAGCTGGTATGAGCTCTGCGGCCTTTAGCGTCCTTGCTATTGCGCCCGCTTTGCATCGCATCCTATTCTTGGAATGTTTTCTTCCCATTCAATTACAGAAACAGAATTCCTGAGAGTTCCAAGAACATTAGAAACATTCCGTTTATATTTTAAAAAGAATGGAGGGAATGTTTCTTTCTATCATTTTCCCAACAGTTCCTTTTATAACATTTTAAGAAGAGCATATGGTTTGAAATTTACATTCTATTAATGCTATTAGAATGTTGATTTGTAACTGTGAGAGAACCGTTACTCTGCGTCTTACTGATCAGTCGGAAACATAACAGCTGTCATCATCTGCATCTGAACAGCTGGAAATAAACAGGCTGAACGTTCACAAGGTTACGTTCAGTACAGCAATAGTGTCACATTCCCGAACACGCGAGGCGTCATTCCGTCGGTCTCACCTCAGCAGGGGCCAGAGAACTTCACCAGACCAAATTCAGCTTTATTCAACCATCCATTATGTAATTACACTCACACAGACACACAGACACAAAGACTGGAGCAAATGATCATCTAATTGCTGCGGAGCGGTTAAGTGTATGTGTTGCTGTCCTTGTTGATTAGATTCTGTTTCAGTCTTTGCATCTGAATGTGATGTGTGAGGTGTTAGTGTGTTAGCGCATTAGCGAGGTGTCGGAACGAGGGGCCCATCAGCTCGTTAATGAGCAGAAACGCTAATCGTGTTTCACACTGACACAAACGCAATTAAAACATCTGTACCACGGCGACCTGATCTCGCACGTCTTTCTCTCCCTTACGCTAATGCTAATGTTTTGCAAACAGAGAGCCAGAAATTGCCAAGACCCGTTGACTGTTATTATGACACCTGTCAATCACATTGGTGTTAGTCTTAACTCACAGTGGTGATGTCTGGTGTCTCTTATTTCCTAAACAACAAGAAGAAAATGTGAGTGGTGGTGCTAAGCCTGTACAAAAACAGCTGCTGGGAAGCTAAAGGGTTCAGGGTTATTGCTAGCAGTTTGTAATTTGGGTGGCTTGCTAAGTGAAAAAGAAGTAACTAAACTTAGGGCATTCTTTTTTTTTTACACTGTGAAGTGTATGTGATGGTCTCGGAAATGCAATATCATCAATTAAATAACTGCTAAATAAAAAAAATTGTAATGTATAAGTGCACATGTATATAATATATGTATACACAATCACACACACACACACGCATGTTGGTTTTTGTGATTTATGAGGACTCTCCATAGGCGTAATGGTTTTTATACTGGACAAACTGTACCCTACACCTAAACCTACCCCTTACAGGAAACTGTGTGCATTTTTAGATTTTCAAAAAAACACTGTTTAGTATGTTTTTTAAGCGTTTTGAATTACGGGGACACTGAAAATGTCCCCATAAAACACCTACATATTGTAATACCTATGTCATACAAATTTGTGTCCTCATAAACCACATAAACCCGTCCACACACACACACACACACACAGACACTATATATGTATATGGACACACACACACACACTATATATATATATATATATATATAGTGTGCAGGTTAGTCATGTATATAAATTTTAATATCATTTCTTTAAATCTGAATTATATATATATATATATATTTTTATTTTTTATTTTATTTAATTATAACATTATAAAAATGTAATAAAATACATCTATAATTTATAATGTATACAGTTGCTTTAGTATTTAGTCAACACATAATTGTACTTATTTAAAGCATTACAATTTATTAAAATTTGATTTAAAATTGACTTTAAAGTAAAACTTTTGACTTTTTTACACATTTTAAAAGGATGTTTAAATATGTTAAGAAACATTAAAAACTATTTCCACACTTAATTGGCCATTTATTTTATTCGTATTATATTATCTGCAACCACTTTTTTTTTTAAACACACTTTTAAGATTTGAAGTATACTACAAGTACTCAGTCAGCAATCCACATCTTCACACGTTTTCTGTGTTATCTGTGGTATTGTGGCATGACATAAATCTATACAGAATCAATTTTTCATATATTTAAAACTCATATTGCCTAGAAAAGTAATAACACGCCTCTCCTCAAAAACACACACAATCTGGAGCATCGTTGATTTCTTAAATGCAAGTTTAACTCTTCTTGCTCAACTGCAAATATTGCAATAGTATAGTGATGTTTGCAATAATCCTATTCGATATGTATACTATTGTTTTGCATTTTGTGGCCAAACACACTCAGCATGTTCACGAGCCAAAGAAAGCCCCTGGTCTCTGCAGGGGAGAGGGGTTTCTCATTTATTATGACAAATTAAAACCAGCCCTTAGATTATGATATTCTAAAGCCCACAGCTTCGCTACCCCCCTACTGGCAAGAAAACCCCACCGGCGCTGCCTCGCTCTCTCCGTTACACCCACAGCCCTCCCTCGTCCTCTCTAAAATGATGCATGGACGCTCGGCCCAGTCTTGTCCTTGTGATGGATTGGAGCACTTTGGGGAAAATTTCAGTTCACGGCCACCCTTGAGTAGAAGCTTAAGTAAGACTCTCTTTAATATTGTAATGGAGAACAGAGAGGCATGGAGAAAAATGAACCCCTTTGGATGATCTAATGTAATGAAGGCTGGGTCACTTTGAAAGGAAGATATGGGACGGTTGACACTCATGTTTGCTGAATAGAGACAGGTAGATGCACTTTATCCAGACCTCTAAGGAAAGAGTTGCAGATTAGGTCAGTCACAGTGGGATTTCGGGTGATTTTTGTGGACGGCGAGAAGTAATTATACTACCGGAGAGATATCAGACCTCCTGCAGGTGTTTAATACACTTGGATGGCCCTTACCCGACACACAGACCCTGATATTATTAAACTATTTCATTCAGCAACCGGCGGCATTAAACAGACCAGACGTCCGTTACAAATCCATGCTTCTTAAAACATAAGTATACAGAACAGCCCAATTACGGTTCACAAAAACTAGAAAATTAAAAAGCGTAGAATAAAATAAATAAAGTAAAAAAAATTAAAACCCAATTGCACTGGCTCCTGTCTGATAATGAGATGGTAATGATATGATAATTGTATGGTAATATGGCAAGGTTATTCACAAGGGGAGGGGAGTTTTCAGACAGAGCAACTGTCAAAATGTCAGGCGTTATAAACATTAAAAACACTGACTAAAATACACATATTGAAGGAATATGATGGCTTCTGTGACTGGTAATTTCTAACATAATGTAAGTAATAAACTGAATAAAATAGATTTTTGTTGCGATCATATAGATAAATGAATGCTGTAGCTATAATTTGCAGACTGGTAGGCCTACCCTGTTGAAAAATAACCCAGCATATGCTGGTTAGGTATGTTTTGAAGCATGGCTGCTGGTTTGAACTGGTCCTTAGCTGGTCATATGCTGGTCCTAAGCAGCTAGCTCCCGCTTAGGACCAGCAAGACCGTTTTAAACCAGCTCATGACCAGCACATGACTAGCTTAAACCAGCACATAACCAGCTACGGAGCAGCTTAAACCAGCTCAAACCAGCAGCCATGCTGCAAAACATACTAACCAGAATATGCTGGTGGTTTTCTTTAACAGGGTAATGATAATAAGAATTATTAATCAGCAAATATGCATGACATATGAAGACTTCCAGCAGTATTGTCTATCGAGATATTAGAAACAACGAGCGCTTCTCTTACTTTTCAATGATAGAGGTTGAAAATAGAAATGCAGCGCCCTCTGGTGGTGAGTAATAGCGTCGACAATGTCCCTCTGCTTCATTTCCACAACAATGACTCCCAAATCATAGAAATCGATGCGTTGCGGGATTTCCTTATTACTTTAAACCAGTTATCTCAGAATTTTTTTTTTTTAAGTTATAATATACTTTTCCCCATTCTAAAGTATCCCAATTGACCTTAATAAATTAGCATTATGCAATAAAAAACATTTAGCCTACTATTTATGAAACTGGCAAATGCTTTTATACGAAACGATTTTTAAGTTTTACATTGATCTTGACTTTCCTAGCGGTACAATAGGCCTACATAACATTAATTAAATCAGTCGTGTTTGTCCTAAATGTAGTGCACTCAGAATCATAGCAGCGCATGATAATGACAAGCATTATTCAACTTTTATGCAACACTGATGTGCCTCTTTATAGTTGTGTAAAATATGTCTTTTGTTAAATAGCTAAGAGAAAACTCTCAGAACTGCCCTTCCTTCTTCCATTTAGCAATACTGACTGACCTGTTCCAACATTAAATATGCATTTGGAATGAAACTAAATAGATTGTTTATATGAAATGCAAATAGTACACTAGCTGTGTTTGTTTGGACTGGTTTTGTTCTGTGTGTGGTATTGTGACTTTGTGTCTTTGGATGGAGTGACTCAGCAGCTCAACACTGACCGACAATTGATAAGATCACAGTTTGAGGTCACAGTCATTTTGTGCATTTTTTTAATAGGTCTCTACATTTTGTTTTAGTACAAATTTTAACTCTACAGCATAATAAGTAAACAGTAGAGCTCTACAGGTAGTCAACTTATACAGTGTATTATTGCATGCATAATCTATGCATGTTTATTAGATTATGCAAAAATTCGTGGTTATGCAATGTTTTTCTACTGGGAGTTTTTTTGCGTACTTTGAGTCACTTGTGCATTGTTGGCGTTATCTTATGTTGGCAGATTTCTTAATGTGGTGTTTCCTCTTGATCAGGCCACTTTTAGTCCAGAGGTGTGGGCAGGAAGGAGACAAGGCATCTAGAGGAGGAAGCATAAACAAAGACAAAATGATCAGTAAGATTTAGTTCAGGCTTTTTGTTGAATGTTCATGACTGTGGCCCACTGATTAAAATTTCCACTTTCCAGTTCACCAAAGATTCAAAATCATCAAAACAACAAGCAGTCCAATTCAACGAGGGTCCAAAATACATAAATACATGCATCATAGCTTATAGATTAGCCTATATATTTCTATTTTTTATTTTTATTTTCTTTTTTTTGCAGAGCTCTCCAAGCTGTCTCCCTAGATTTAGACAGATCTAAAAAAAAAAATCCAAAACCCACATTTTGCTGTGTGTACGTGTCCAAAAGACACCTTTTCAACTCAAACAGGTGTATTTAATCAAGCTTTCTGAAATGAAGCCTATTACACCTGCTTGCTAAGTACATGATGTTGAGCCATTTCAACAAACATTTTTCTGTGATCATACAAAAACACTCAACATATACCAGCGTATTGTTTCTATATAGGAATTATTTATCCAAAAATATACTGCAAAGGCGCTGTAAAGCATTTACTGACACTTATTATCACTCCTTACTTTTTTATTTTCTTTTGTGGACCTAGAAAGAAGATATTTTTGGAGTGTGGTAACCAAACACTTTTGGTTCCCATTGATTTACATCATGTGGCCGAAAAAAAAGTCCATGGGAACTGAAAGTATTTGGATTATGATGTAAAATGATGACAGAAGTTTCATTTTAGAGACTCAGAACATTTTATTAAGTCGGTTATTAAGATTAACAGATGTAACTTTTAAAAGTACATTGTCCTGTCCTTGAAAGTGAGGTTAGTGTTCATTGGCTTTCTGGCTCTTTGGATTCACCGTTCTGGGACAGAAGCTTTCCCAAGTGCCCTGATGAAGAAACATGCATGCTGATCTATATTATCAGTTGGGTGGTGTTTGAACCCATCTTTATAAACATGGTTGATGTGGTCAGATCTGCTGTTCAGGTGGAGGTGATGCTCTTCTGTCACTTCTGGCTCCTAAAAGAGCATTCATGAGTTCAGTAGATGGTTCCATAGAAGTTGACTCAACCAGCCAGATAACATTTACTATTCTGCACATTCTGCAGTCAAGAACATATTACACAGGTCACACTCAAATCCCTACCCAACAGGCACTCTTTCCTCATTTCACCTGTCCATAGAAAATCTGCCCCATGAGGTCAGAGTGTCTGCAGACTCCTTATACGGATCCTCAGTGACCTCTGGACCTTCAGTGGAGATGAGTGATGAAAACCAGCAAAAACAGACGGTTAGAGGCTCCCAAAACATGTGATACAGATTGAGAGAATGTAAATCATGTGTATAAATATTAACAATAAAGCTTTTAATGCACAATCAAGTTTTGGTGTGAATCTATAATAATATAATAATAAATAAATTATATAATAATACAATTATATATATATATATATATATATATATATTACATTATTGAAAGTTTTATTAAAAATAGTAGCCATGCAACTAAATGAAACCTATAATACATTTATTATTAATAAATTAATAATAACTTTTGATAAAAAAAAAGCAATTTTATTCATTCATTTATTTTGTTTGGAATTTTATTTTATTGTTCTTTTTTCATATTTCATGCAAAAATCATACTTTGTGTTTAAACAATCACACACACACAAACAAACACAGAGTTAAAAAGAGAAATAAGTTCATGGAAGAGTTGTGAACACTGCACAAAACTCGACCATTGTTTAAGTTGTTCAGAATAATCTCCAGTCAGACTTGTAATTGTGACGCATGCACACAGCTCAGACAGAAGTAAGATTAATGCTCCACGCTCTATTTCTCGTGTTTACAGTAGCCTAACCAAGCGCTACATCTAAACGAGGCTGCGCGCGCTCGCCTGCTCGTGTGCTTGACTGTTCATTTGCCACTCATGCCAGTATCTTGACTACGCTGATTAGAGGCAGTATTCCTCAGCTGTCAGGCTGACTGAAAACAATCAAAGCCTCCATACCCCCAATCACCACAGCTCTCTCCCCGAGCGCTGCGCCGCAATCAGCCGCTGATTAGGGAACCTGTCGCCCTTCTCCAGCCGCGGCGGGGGTTAATTCGCGCGTCAGATGGAGCCGCGGAGGGCCACGAAGAGGCCAATGAGAACGTGAGCGGGATGATATTGCACGGATATAGCCGCCCTGTCAATCACATGGGATTCACTGTAAAGGCTCAGAGATTCTCTTCATCTCGCTCTCCCCCCCCTCCGGTGCCGTGGTAATCTATTTAAGCCAAATGTGAGGATGCACCAATTAAATCAGACGCTGTTTGCACATTTTTGCCTATTTTCGACACATGAAAGCAATCTAAAAACATGGTTGGATAAATAATATATTTACTTTTCATTGCACATAGTTTATTGCAGGTTATTTCGCACAAATGGATTGCTTACTGCCACCTTTATAACGGTTTT
>JAUMHR010000047.1:2984166-2994965 GCA_032361145.1 Enteromius fasciolatus | reverse complement strand
TACAAATAATTACACAGCTACGTTGAATTAAATGTGAAATTTTAGATTTGTGTGAGATAGGCCTAGTGTTTTCCTGTAAACATATTCTAATGATCCTTTTACAACTAAATAGATAGGCTAAATAAATTATATTTTACAAGAATGCTCAAAAATGACTAGACTACGAAGAAATGCGCATGCGTGCGTATCCGATATAAACATAAAACATACAAATACATAGAAATATTCTAATAGCCTAATATATATTTTAAATATTAGCTTTAAGGTGTAGACTACATAATAATTAGAGGTAGGCCTACAAACAATTTTCATAAATATTCACAAATTGCTAGATGAAGACAAAGATAAAAAAGGCCTAAATGTAAGATTTTGAGGTTGAACGACGGTGATGAATAATATTTTCTTGTAAATAAGACTTTTTTATTTAAGCCTAGCCTAATTCGAAAAATGATCGGCTGCTTTTTGTTTACATAATTTATGTTCTTTTTTTATATACATTTTTTTTATTTTAAATAATTTATACTTATTTTTTCCAGCATTACCAAAGCAATGTTGGCCCTTTGTATATATCTGTTACAAAGATAACTAATTTAAAAAAAAAAGAAAAAAGGTTGTGTACGTTGGGCGGTGATCGGTGTATCTGCGCATGTGCGGATGTGAGTCAGTGTAAAGTTTACTCTCAGCTGACAGCCCGACCGGTTCTGCACAAGCAAGAAGCGAAAAAAAAAAAAATCCACTAAGCTATGACTTTGTTTCATGGCATGTTTTATTTTTAAATCTCGAGAAAGCGTCTCTACACCTCTCGGTTCATAAGGAAATTTGGTCTGGACGTGGTAAGTTTGTCCAGCCGTTATAAAGAAGCGTCATGATGTCACTACAGTAGCAGTGAATGTGTCAGTTTAGTGTTTGTTTAGTGGTGTGTTCATGATAAGCTATGTTTACATGCGCTCATGGGTCTAACGTTTAGTTAAGTTGCTAGTTGGCCGTTTAGCTAGCTTTATTCTCAACCACAGACAGCTGTGGCGTTTCTGGTCAGCGGTCAGTTTGGCAACAATAAGTTTCCACATAATAAAGAAGTTGTCTTCAGTAATGCAACATGTTACTTATGCTGTGGCATGGCAGGACAGGCAGCAGCTGAGTATCATGTCTAATGCATTACGACAAGATCATGAATCAAAAGTAGAAAGTGTTTTTTAGTATAATTAAATGTTAAATTAATGTAAAATTAATGAGACGTTTCTAAGGAAAAGCTGGGGTGACGTATGTTTTGCACTGACATGTCTGTGATTTCACAGTCTGTTCAGACACATTGCAAACCAAGAATTTCTCACTGATGAGTGTCCTGAATGTCACACATACTGTGGGAGTTCATAGGGCAGAGACGCTACAAAACACGCTATGTTTACTTAATCATATTTGCTTATTTTTATGTCCAAGTAGCGAAACATTCTTATATCCGTGTTAACTGAGAAAGAAACACAATTTCATAAGATATGTCTCATTTACTTTGGATTATGTCTATTGTAGGCATAATCCTCAAAACTTTAACATCAATACAATCACCAGTAATCTGTCATCTATGATGTTAAGGTAATAAAGCATGTTAAGGAACTGTCATGTTTACAAATACCCAAAACTTTTTTGGGGGCTGATGCAACATATTTATGTGATGTATTATACTATTGTTTAATTGTGTTTTGTTTGCAGTAAAGTTAAAAGGACACCCTCTAGAATGTGAACGTAACATTTCACGTCCTTGCACTGATACGCCATTGACAATGCTGAGGATTGATGCTTTGAATCAGTCATGATTCAACGAGTGCTTTAAACAACTCCTGCAATTGTTTAAATAGCTGTATTTTCTCAGTTGATTTTTTTTCATATTTAATTTTATTTGTTGTATTTGTATTATATTCTTTTATTATATTGCATTTTTAATATATTTAATTTTAATATTTTGTAATTTTGTTTATTTATACTATTCACTTTTATTTTATATTTATATTTTTTTCTAATTTATTTTTATATTTTATGTTATGTGAATGTAATATGTGTGTATGCATGTGCAGGATCATGTTCTTCTCTTGCGGAGCTGTCATTGTAAATAAGAAAACACTTCTTAATTGATTAAATAGTAAATGGATAAATTAAATAAAGAAAGATGAACAAACAAACAACAGTAATCTGGGGAATGCTGATGGCATATGTGTCACCGAAGCAGATCTTTACAGGATCAACAAAAGTAAACCTGTAACTTACACCTGTTTTTGCTCCAGATGTCCTCTTCATGGTGGGAGCGCCTCTCCTTGTTGGAGAATAACAGAACTGACTTTCCGGACAACAGCAGCTGTTTCAGTGCCACACAGAGCACCGTGCTGAAGGGGGTGAACTTTGGAGGAGTGCCCACCGTTCTGCTGATCGACTTCTCACTCTTTGTGGTAAGTTCAGCCATCAGTTAGGATCCGATTGGCTTGAACTGCTTGAGTTGTGTGATCTGATTGGTCTGGACAGATGTAATTAGATGATGCTGTGTACCCTCGCAGATACTGCTAATAGTCTTCACTGTGATCAGGAGGAGACTGTGGGATCATGGGAGACTTGCTCTTGTCGCAGAGACTGAAGAGTATGTGAGATGAGAACCGCAGTAATCACTATGGAAACATAGAGTTCTAATTTATTGTAAATTGTAATAAAATTAGTAAATATTGCAGCATTAAGCTAGCCAAATTCTTATTTAAAAATATGAAATTTATAATTTGTATATATATACACATATATTTGTATTATTATATTGTTATAGTTATTTTATAATTGTTTTTATTATTTTTATTTAGAATAATGTTGCTTTTAGAATATTTATATTTGAGTTAAATAGAAAAAATGAAAACGGTGAGGACGGTGAGATGAAGAGCTCTGTCTTTTTTGCAGCAGCAGGTTCAGACATGCTACGAAACGTCGTTACAACAGAATGACATCATCCATGTCCGACGAGGAGCCTGAATATGAAAAGGTGAGTTTTGACCTCCTCGTCATCTGTCATCATTATGACATTATTCTTGACATCCTCATCTTCCTCATTTCCTGTAGGGTTGCTGCTCCTGGATCAACTTCATTGTCAATATGGAGTAAGTGCTGTTGTGGCACTGCATATTCATTTTATATGATTTCAACCTTTGTCCCTGTTCATATTGTCACTTTTTTAAGGGAAGTTTGGGTCAAATAGGGAAGTTTGCATGGGAAAGTCCTAATATGAACTATGATGTGAAACTGATGTGTGTGTGTGTGTGTGTGCAGTGAGACTTCCATCCAGGAGAAATGTGGGGTGGATGCAGTACATTATCTTTCATTTCAGAAGCACCTGGTCATCCTGCTCTTGATCATCTGTGTGCTGTCTGTCACCATCATCCTACCAGTTAATCTATCCGGTGACCTGCTGGGTATCTAACACACACACACACACACACACACACACACACATATATACACAGATACAGTAGCATGGTTATAAACTAGTGATCTGCCTCTCTGTTTAATGTTTCTTGACTTATACCAGAGACATTGACATAGAAAAATGATGGTTTCCGAAGGATCATGTGACACTGAAGGCTTTAGTAATGGCTGATGAAAATTCATAGATTATGTTTTATAGTTTATTAAAATAGAAAAACTTCACATTAATTCGATTTGACTTTGATATGAAGACATTCATGAACAAACATGAAAACATATTATTATTATTTTTTAATTATTATTATAGTATTATATTTATTCTAACTACTCTTTCTCTCTCTCTCTCCCTGTCTCTCTATATATACATACAAATATATTAGTTATAATAAATATAGTATAATACAATAATATACTTTTTATTGTTTTATATTTATTCATTATTTATTTTGGACACAATAATATTTTTATATAGCTACATTTGCCTATAATGTCAAGTTTTTGGACGGGCGTTATTAGTTTAGAATCTCGCATGATGTCACCATATGAAATATTTTCAAGTTCCTTTCTTAGACTCTGCTGATGGGGAAAAAGTCTGACTCATTTCTGTGTTCCAGGCAATGATCCTTACAGTTTCGGGAGAACCACCATAGCCAATCTTAAGCAGGGGTACGCACAGTATGCATCTATGCAGAGTTGTCTGAATGTATGAGTGCGTGTCTGTTTGAACTGTATTTTATATGTCTCTGCAGTGATGCTCTGCTTTGGCTGCACACAGTATTTGCAGTTCTGTATCTCATGATCACGGTGGCCCTGCTGAGACGACACACCTCTAAAATGAAGGGAACCAAGAGGGAGATAGTAAGTGTCCGGTAATTCATCTCTCTCTCTCTCATAAACACAGACATGGTCTGACCCTGGTTTATTTTTCCATAGGCCAGAAACACCCTGTTTGTGAGGCCTGTACCCACTGCAGCCAGTAACGAGAGTATAAAAACTCACTTCATGTAAGTGGGAGTGATTTTCCAAGACTTCATTTTGTTCATTTTATTTTTAGCCGTCTCTCTTTCCGTCTCCATGTGTTCTATTCAGCATGCAGGGTATGATCTCAGTTTAGAAACTTATTGGGTAGCTGCATTATGAATTGATTTACATTACAGATGAAGATTATACTTCAATAATAGCAATTATGCTTAATTAGGATAATTATTGGGTGTAATTTGTACTCCAAATGGAACTGAAATGTTTTTATGAGCAAAGAAAGATAGATGGGAGATGACAAATAACTATATTTCTGCCTCTATTACAGAAATGACATCTTTTACTTTAAAAGGTTTTACTGTGTTTTGACTGTATATTTGTTTGCAGGGAGGCGTACCCTACCTGTCAAGTGACTGATGTTAACTTGTGTTATGATGTTGCCAAACTGATTGATCTAAACAGAAACAGGTAAGAAAGCCAATTTGACCTGATATTATAAGTTGTCCATAGATATTATAGACATGCTTTCACACACACCAGTTACAGTTTTTATTAATGCTTTAAATGGTGTCTATGTTTGTTTTCCAGTTTAATTCTATATTGAGTTTTTGTAATTTTATTCATAATTTAATGTTTAGTTTTTATTACTTTTTGTTAAACAGTTTGTCTTAGTTATTTTAGGACAGCATATAAAGTTAAACTAACAAGCTTAAATAAAAAAAGTTCAAATATTTTATTTCAGTAAATTATTATTTTATTATATCAAGTAATATTTTTAATTAAACAAATGTCAAAAACATGGGAAGACATGTAATATTTATTGTTGGTAACACTTTTTTTATGCTTGCACCTATTAGTTGCTTGTTAGCATGCATTTTACTACAATATTAGCCATTTATTAGTTGTAATTAAGCGCAAATTAATACATTATTCTACATCACTAATCTACCCAATACCTAAACTTAACTACCTTACTAACTATTAATAATTAATTATTTATTGAGGGAAAAGTCATTGTTAATAGTTAACAGGTATTACTTATTCTAAAGTGTTACTGTCATTTTATTGTAACAGAAACCGGGCAGAAAAAAACCTGCGACATTACAATAGGATACTCCAGCGCCAGGGGCATCGTGAGGTCATCAACCCTCGACCCTGCAGTCACCTGTGCTGCTGCTGCTTCTGCTGTAAGGGCTGTGAAGAGGTAAGTACTGCCATTATTTGACTTCCCAAGCTATGGGCATCTAAATAAAGCGTGTGTTTATTTGTAGGTTGATGCTATAGAGTTCTACAGCTCACTGGAAGCTGCTCTGCGTGAAGAAGAAGACAAACTGAAGGAGAGGGAAGAACTGCATCCTCTGGGCATGGCATTTGTCTCTCTGCAAAATGAGTATATGGCCACTTAGTAAGTGATTCACTCTCAGACTAAAAATGATGCAAAATCATGCTGCCTTATAAGTCCCATTGTGAAGTTAATTTAATGAATGAAGCTTTTACTCCTGGACCTGGCTTTTACTCTGCTGTTTATCTTTCCTCACAGTATTCTGAAAGATTTCAATGCTCTGGAGTGTGGAGGTGGGGCAAGAGAAGAAATGGGTGGGGGAATCAGATGTGGGTGTGGCCGGGAGCCTCAGCCATCCTCTAAGAGTGCAGAACTGAGGGTGAACAAATGGAAAGTCAATTATGCTCCTCACCCATATAATATCTACTGGTACTATTATTTATTATCTATTATGTGCTATTATTTATTTTTGGAACAAAATCTGTTAAATCTATTACATCCTTCTTTGGTTTATAGAGAAGATAAGAGTTCACCTTACACCTTCACAATATTAACCTCTCGCCTTCTCTTTCAGGGAGAATTTGTCAATACGTGGGTTGCGTTGGTGGCTACGCTTTGTGGTGCTAAATGTAGCGCTCTTTCTCCTCCTCTTTTTCCTTACAACACCCTCCATCATCATCACCACCATGGACAAGTTTAATGTCACCAAGCCCATTCAGTATCTGAACGTATGTGACTGTACATGTGTAATGATGTGAGCACATGAAGTGCAGTGGTATAAAGATGTTGTGTTGTGTTTACAGAGTGCTGTTATCAGCCAGTTCTTCCCCACTATTCTGCTGTGGACCTTCTCATCCCTGTTGCCCACCATAGTGTATTACTCTACACTGGGAGAGTCCCACTGGACCAGGTAGACCATCGAACACATATACACTCACTCACTCACACACACACAAACAAGCTCACTTCCTATTACTCATCTGTCTGTGTATGTGAAGGTCCAGCGAAAATATGAGCATGATGTACAAGCTCTACATCTTCCTGATCTTCATGGTGTTGATTTTGCCCTCACTGGGCCTCACCAGGTACACGAATGTTAACATTGTTATCTTATTTCTGTGATGATTTAAAACCATACATTAATGTATTTTTGATTAGAGCGCAGTGGGCCTCAAATGTTTCCAAAGTGAGCATGTATACAGATACAGATGTGTTGTCTTTTCTCTCAGTCTAGACTTCTTTTTCCGCTGGTTGTTTGATAAGCAGTCCGAGGTGAAGCTGAAATTTGAGTGAGTATCTTGTGTGTTTTATTTGCTCAAATCAGAATGATTTATTCAGCTTGCACCTAAATATATTCATGATTTTCCGTCTCTTCTCTGTGTATCTCAGGTGTGTGTTTTTACCTGATCAGGGGGCGTTCTTTGTAAATTACGTGATCGCGGCAGCTCTGGTGGGCTCTGGCATGGAGCTGCTGCGGTTGCCAGGATTGCTGCTCTACATTGTGCGTCTGGCACTTGCACATTCGGCTGCTGAGAGGAAATATGTTAAACAGGTCTGTCTGGAACTTTTGATATTTAAATATCTAAATTTAGAATTTTTGCTTCAGAACTTGGAATTTTAAGCAATTTTAAAATGTATCTTTTAACCTTTTTATTATTAGAATTGCACTGTTATTATTATTACTATGGTAAAACTTTTATTTTGATAGTGCACTTTAGACATTCTGCTAAGAGTAAGTCACTTTGCAACTACATGTCAACTAGCAGTCATTAGAGTATTAGTAGACTGTCAAAATACAACATATTGACTATAATAATCTTTGCAAGTAAACCTTAACCTGCCCCTAACAGACATGTAGTTGCAAATGATTGAGAATTAGTTGACATTTAAGTAGTTGCAAAGTTACTTTAATGTAGTAGAACGTCTAAAGTGTGCAGTCAAAATAAAGTGTAACTCGATATCATGCTGTATATTGAAAGCAAGTCGAAATATCCCTTGAATTGATATAGAATAGTTAACAGAAATGTGTTTCTTATCCACCTGTGATCTCTTGACTCTGTAGAACCAGGCGTATGAGTTTCAGTATGGAGCGATGTACGGATGGACTCTGTGTGTGTTCACGGTCATCATGGCGTACAGCATCACCTGCCCTGTCATCGTTCCCTTCGGTCTGATTTCTTTCCTTACGCACAATATTAGTGTATGTAACATCACATTAACACACAAACCGTGTGTGCAGGTTTGCTGTACCTGCTGCTGAAACACCTGGTGGACAAGCACAACCTGTACTTCGCTTACCTGCCTGCCCGCCTTGATCGACAAGTTCACCTGGGGGCTGTCAATCAAGCGCTGGCTGCACCAATCATATGCCTGATTTGGCTTTATTTCTTTTCTGTACTCAGAACAGGTAACAGCCACTAACTGGCTAATTAAATTAATGTTCATAAATGTGAGTCATATAGTGGATATATGTTGATTTTGTGTCTCCACAGGCTTCAAGGCAGCTACATCAATATTCACTTTAGTGGTTCTGTGTGTGACCATCTTTATCTGTTTAAGTTACGCCTGCTTCGGACACTTCAAATACCTCAGCCCGCACAACTACAACGTAAGCTGCTTTGTTCTGTGTCAAAGTTTGATGAAAGTTAACCATAATTTAATTGTTGTAGTAACCACCCCACAACCTCAAATGAATCCACACACACACACACACACACACACACTCTGCTCAGCTTTCTTATAAATCTGCCATTGTGTTTTTCAAACATGGTTGGCTTTGTGAAATATTGCTTTTTATATTTTGGATAAAAGCGTCTGCTAAATGCATAATGTAATTGTGTCTGGGATTCAGGTTAAGGAGGAGGAAGAAGACCCAGATAGAGTTTCACAGAGCTTATCTGCATCTGCAAGTTTCACATTTTTATATTATGCACAATTTTGTTCTAGTCCTGAAAGATTTTGCGACAACCTAAATCTCAATGTCCTTTTTAGGTGTACCTTCCCAAGGTTTTGAACCCAGATGCATCGTCTGAATCTGATGAATGCAGCATTCACCATTCATATGGTACCACAGACATTAGTCCGCCCTTCCTCAGCACTGAAGAAGACTGTCCAGAGTCAGATATCTAACAACAATAATCAGTCAGCATCGACCAATCACAACTGCCTTTTCACCTCTGGAGGAAATGGTTTTTGCTGTGTTGGAGGTCAGTGTGGAGATTCAGTTTTAAAAATGGGATCTCTTGGAGAAAAGAAAAAAAATCACACTTCATAGCTTTTCAGTTTTTTTTATACACAATGACAGACTTGAGGAATATTTAAGCATGAACTGCGATATAACAAACCTAAAGGAGCTTTTCAGGATCAATTATTCTCGCCAAAGACTTTAAAAGCTTTTCTAAATTGCCATTCAAACACGCTGTCCAAACATTTCTACAAAACCAGCTCCACCAGTGAGCACTTGCCAAGGAGTACAAATATAGCTTGGGTATATCAATACACTTGATCTGACACACTTGTGCCTTGTTTGAAACAACTTAACACACTTTATAACTAATTCGTATGTGCGTGTGAGTGAGAAAGTGAGCTTCTGTATTGTTTGACGTTTCTAATTTTCTGTTTTAAAGCAATTATTTATACAAATATGTTAATATATTGATGTTGACAGATGTATTGAGCTCATAGCTCAATAGCCTTTCGTTACCATGTTTGGATGAGAGAATGAATCATCACTAGGTGGCACTGTTACTTTCTAAACGATCTGGTTCTTCCCAGTGCACTTCAGATTGAAGCAGAGAAATGTTTCGCTTTTAATGCAAAGTGAACCTAATATTTTGCCATAATGTTAAAAAAATATATACAAAAAATATGCAAAGATTGCATTTAAAGTAAGGCTGTTACCAAGGAAATAGGGCAAACATAAACCTTATAGCCATTTTTTTTTACTAGCGTGATAAAATAACTTGCTGACGATGTCCATAAAGTTAAACTTCAATGTTGTGATCATGCCAGTAAAAAAAGACGCCAGTGCATGGAGCAAATTCAAATTACACTGTGAACTATTAACTAGAAACTACTTACAAAAAAGTCTTCCGACTTTAAAAAAGGGCAAACCTCACAGAGCAAATAAGAAACAAGGATTTCCGAAATAATTAATGTAGGTGCTTTAACAAGTACAAGCATCATATTTATTCGTATAGCTGTTAAGAGGATATTGTGGATAGGAAGGGAAATCTTAACACCTGTGTGTGTTTTTGTTCTGTTTATTCATTAAGGAACAGAAACTGAATTTAAAAGGCTCAACATCCGAACATTGAGTCTTATATTCTTAAGCCTCAGATTTTCCTGGAAATGGATGAATGAAGGTCCTCCAAACACACACTTGACACATTTCACCTGACTGCGGTTTTCAGCTCATTAGTCGGGAGAGAGCCAAATCGTCTTATTTTAACACCATAAGCAGGCCACAAACTCGAGCGACCGGTTCCAAACACCAGGATCAGCATTCAGAACTGCATAAGAAACTGATCCAATGAGGGAGAGTGAGTGTGTGTGTGTCGAACTTTATTTATATAAATATATAAAACCGGTACCATGGAGGAACAAAAAAAACCATGGTAATACTATAGTATTTTTTTTTTTTTACTTTTTATTGGTGCCATGTGGTTAGTTAAATTCATGTTTAGGTTGCCAAATATTTTATTGCATAAAACCTTTTTTCTTGGGTATGTACAGTATGTTTTTAATAGGACTGATATCATACGTTATGCAGGACACTGTATAAGGGGTCACATGTTTGGTGTAAACCATATAAATGAAGATTGCATGTATTTTTACAGCTTTATTTCATTCTGTGAGAGCCAGAAATAACAGCATTTACAGTGTTTGACACCACAATAAACCTTCAGAAGGCTTTACGGCTCTAATGACACAAACTCCCATATGCAACTGGAGACAAACATCTATCAAATAAAGCTTTTCTGTATTTCTTTTAAGGGGGGGCTGAAATCAGTTTTCACTGAATGGTGTTTGCTGGGGGCGTCAGGGTGGCAAAACTTGCAAACCAATGAAGCATTCTGGTTATAAAGTG
>JAUMHR010000047.1:2948332-2979505 GCA_032361145.1 Enteromius fasciolatus | reverse complement strand
CAAAAATCCCCCCCCCCCCACCACACACACAAACAAACACATAATATATAATACATTGTAGATATATGTATATATAGACACACACACACACACACACACATATGCAAAATTTCATTATTATGTATAATAATTTTATTTAAGCAATACATTTCTATTCAGCTGTAGTGAGCTGTGTGTGTGCGAGAGAAAGAGAGAGAGTTGCTATAACAACAGGCTGCTAGGGCTTTTGTTTACCTTAGCAACCGCAGAGTAACCGGAGAGTGAGGCTGATTAGCTTGCTAGCGTCCGTTCTCTCAATAAGCGCAATAAATACAAATGACTAAAGTGCTCTTTTATAAACAAAAAATTGTGTTGCAATGGACTTTGAGTCTTTGCATTACTCGCTGGATTTAGCCGCCGCTAATGGTTTGACTCTGAGCAACGAGCAGAGAGCCGCTCTTCAAACCTCGCTCGTCATTCTCAAAAGAAACTACAAATTCCGCCGCGTTTTGATTTGGGGAAAGATTTTGGGGCTAAAATGCGACTATTTTATTGCGCAAGGGGTTGAAGAGGATGAAATGAAGAACAGAAAGACTCTGTACAGGTATGTTGTTGTCTGGAAAAGTGCTTGTTTACTTATTGTGATCGTACACAAATGGCCAAATTAGACACATAAAAAGAAATTGATTTTGCAATAAAATAAGTTTTTTTTAGTTTAATCACTCATTTGTGTTGGAAATGTAATCCTAATATGGTGGTAATTGACTTGAAAATTCTCAAAAAATTGTGTAATTGAAAAACTTTTAGTAGGCATATAAATGTATTTTACTCTGACACCTATTGTGTCTGTATTATTTGGAAAAACTTTGATGTTCAATATCAGTATTTGTTTAATCTTGTTAGGGAGTGATAAATCATTTCTTTTTTAAATTAATTTGTATAATTTCTTATCATTAAACAGCTTAAACTGCATGGATTGGCACCTGCTCCCCCCAGCCACTGAGACCATGATTGCAGAGGTGGCATTAGCAGCAAAGGGGCGATTCACAGGCGACCCGTCCCATGAGTATGAGCACACAGAGATACGCATTAAGGGAGAGGGGGACGACGCCACAGAGGAAGAGGTCACGGTGAGAGTATTTGGGTTACACGACACAGATGGGGCTATAATGAACGTGCAGCATTCTGGAAATAGGAAAATAGATGGTAGAAAACCTTCCTTGGTTAATGTGGTATATCTGCACTTACGAATCTTTATAAAACACAGATCTTGCTTTGTTGAACAAACTTTATTTTTTAGCAATCAAAAAGTCTAAACATTTCAAAGAAAATTGGAAACACACACAAAACCAAGGTTATGTTTATATGGCCGTGGTAATGTTTGGATGTAAAACAACTGTTATTATTTATTCGGTTTTCTGTTTATTCATGGTTTATAATGGACTAAACCTGATAAATGGAAGGAGGCTTGTTGAATGTTAATGAAGCCGTTAACATGCCTCCGTTTCTGCAGGTGAAAGTGAATGAGGCGAGTAGACTGGCCACGACTGTGTCAAACATCGATAAAGATGCGTCTGTAGTGCCACGTGGTGCGTTTACCAAGAGCCCCTGCGGCAAAGTGCAGACAAACCGAAGCTTTGGAGGTACAGTATGCTTACAGCCAAACTCTCAGCAGTTCACAAGTGTTTGTATATGTTTTCCACCGGCAATCAGATGCAGCTGTGTGAGTATAAATCTGAAGTCTGCATGTTTGCATTTCCTGGTAAAATGTAGTTCATTTCAGTTCTCTAAAGACGATTTCTTGTAATTAGTCTTCAGTTCTTCTTTTTATGTTGTCATTTATCTGAAGTGTCAGATCTGTTTACATTTTGCACACTTGATTAGGGGGACCATATGTCCTCTATTACTAAATTGCCAAAAATGTCCAGGTTTTGTATGCGTGCTCTCCACAGTACTAATACATTACATGCACAGTATGAGAAATTGCATTGCTTTGACCGTTTTGCACACCACGCCACATCGATTATGTGCAATAGGACACTATTAAAACAAAAACTGAACATTTTAGGCAATTTAATATCTGGGACTTATGGTCATCCTAATGCCTGATTGCAGGTCTAGATCCTGTTGAGGCTGCGAAGCTGTGCAACTATCTGCACTTGAGTGAACCGGTTAACCTGAAAAAGAAGTCCATCTTGGAGATGTCTCACCTGAACCCTGCTATTGACTTTCTAGATCCTTTGAGCGAGGACGTTCCCAAAGGTAATTAAAAGGACTGATCTTTCATTACCTTGCTCCATGATGATTTATTCTTAATGCGGTTTTATTTCCAGTCACAATACTGTTTCTGAAGGTGCTGTGGGAGTCTCCAGATCCCGCCCTCTAGTCCTGTAATGAAACGTCTGCGATGAAGTCCGAGCCCTCTTTTACTTTAGACATTGTAATTCAAAGGTGAACAACACCTGTTAACACAGGCATACTTTCCAAAATATGATGCTGACATGCAAATTGCATTTAGGAAGACTGAATAGTGGTGGGAAATATGAGGAGGGTGTAAAAAACCTTCTGCAAGGCATCCCATGATCCCTGTAGCTGGATTTCCCTGGGTTAATGACAGATATGATTTGGCAGCTGCCTAAGGCCGAGCGAAAGCCAAGGAGACATCTGGGGTGTTGTTCTGCAAACTATGATCCCATTGTTCTCTTTTATTTCTGGGAAGACGTGTTTGAGGGATTGCCATTTTCTTCAAAAACGATAAATCTCCCACTCGTATATTATGGTGTGTCTTCCTGCCATGTTTGTCATTTGGGAGTGAACTAACGAAACAGTTATTCAGCAAACTATTCATCTGTTGTCGTTCCCCACAAATTCAAGTCAGACATAAGCTTGCTGAAAGGTATTCATCAATCATGCTTCATGAAGCATTAGCCACCGCTTGCCTACAGGCTACAGACCACTACTGATTGTTTAACATTGAGTTCCTTAAGGAATATCTGGTTCTGCTGATCCTGAATCTTAACCAGATGGAATCCGAATTGTTTAACATACCGAGAAAAGCAATAGAGCATCACTTTGAGCCTTTGTGAGAGTTTGTGCCTCTGGAATAAGAGCATTTGTTGCAAAATTAAGAGTGACCTTCTTGTTGAATGTAACCTTGAAGAGCAAAGATCAAGGAGAAGTCAGTGATCACTCATCAAAGCATTTCCTCACTGGGAGTATTGTTATCAGACTCTGACTTAGAAGGCAAATGCCTCTTTGTTGTTTCTCAGTAGAGTCTGAAGGCACAGTCAACTTACTGGACACATGCCCAGACTTTAAGTGTGGTAGAAACATCTCAGCTGTTTCATTAAAGGAGGTGATCTGTCCTTATTTCTCTCTCTCTAAGGGATGGCCCTAACCTCAGGCAACACTAGGCTAAGTTGATTTGTTTTGCCTGAAAAAAGTAGAGCAGGTCTCAGACAGAGGGCATTCACCCACTCTGCGTTACAGTTTCTTTCTTTTCCCCTTCACCAATCAGGTGGAAAAAACCCAATCCCCTCTCAAGGATTGCCAGAGGTGAACAGGTTCATCTGGAGGCCTCAAATAGTGGGTAGAGGATACTGGGAATGGGCGGTGATTTTAACCACCACCCCCCTTCGGCTTCACTTAGGTTTCCTTGAATGTGGCCTGGACCAGGAAAAAGTAGGGAGATTTCCCAAGAACTTGGAAAGGCATGAAATATTGTATAACTGCGTGACTTTTAAGCCAAACATCACTGTAAGGAATGGAGGGAAATGGTTTCATTCAGTGTTGATGGAAGCAACTTGTCTGATTTGCCAGACTTATTTAATCTTTCAGATGAGAACATGTAATTAGTGCATATTATCCTCAAAAGCTTTTCTAATAAGTGAGTGCTTTACAGAACCGCTGCCTATAAATATTGTAACTCATAATAAAGTCACAATGAAGATTTTTGAGTGTTTTAGGTTAAACATTGTTAGCAGTTCATTTTCAGTGCCGCAATTCAAACACACTTCACTGGCATTGAGCTTTGCGGTACTGGGCCCAAGCCAAGGCTGCAGCTGGATACAGGGGCCACCCAGACAGAAAGACCCCAGAACGCCTCTTCTTTATACACCGCTGTGATAATAGTCATCCATAACAGAGCCTCTGTCACACGACTTTCTTCTCCAGATTTTACCGTCACACCATCAGTATGGATTGTCAGTGGTTATGTGTAATGGTTGAAAATTCAGGTTGAGTTTATACAAAATGCTTTTTGCCCACTCTTTCCTCTTTGATCTTGCACAGTAGGATAATACTAGTCTTTTTCTTGTCATTTTTGCTGACTGTGTGTGTTCTTCATGCAGGGTCATGGTGCCTCCAGCTTGAGAGGGGCGGCACTGTGTGTGTATTACGCAGTCTGCTCTGGCTGGGTCTCACCTTCTTCCATGTTCCCCAAACCCCTCAGCATGGGCACATCTACATGGGAGACGGACTTATGAACCTTGACCTGCCCTTCATGTTATAGCAGCCAAAAGGACTTTAGAAGACTGCACATTTTTATCTTGCTCTAAATGTTAATGTCTAATCAAATTTACCTGCGCTATAACTTTCTTTCTGTTATTTAATTTCAGGACATAAACATAAACATGTCAGCGTGTTTGGAAAGTTGAAGTTGCATTGGTTTTTAACCTTTAAGGCAGTCACAAACGTATAACTGGGATTTTCTCTGGCTCAGACACGTGCGCACATAGAAACATCTGCAAGTGAGGTTAACATTTTATTTGCAATTCTGCATTTGTAATAACATAATTTAACGTTTCTACAAATAACATGGTGGAAAGAGGACTGAACAAGCAGCTCTAGAGATATACTAGAGTGACCTCTGAAGTTACTTCTTGATGTTTCAGTGCACACTGGTTCTCTCAGTTTCTTGTGCCAGGGAAATCATTACAAAAGTTGCAAATTTTTTATAATAGATCCTCTCAGTCCCATGAAAGTCACTGGTTTGATTGGGTAAACGGCTGTGTCCATTAGTGCTTTATGTACAGTGGTTTGGGACTGTATCTGACGTTGTTTTTTAGGGCAGGATGTCCTACACTCATTCTCTTCTTGCACCACTTTAGCCCAGTCTTGTAGATGGGCTTCACAGACTTCACAGAGTAACGCGTCAGATACCTGTAACACCGTAACAGACAGTCTGATTATTCAGAGGTACTTAATCTAAAAAGAAAAAGAGGCACATTGAAATTTTTCCTCATCAAATATGTGATAATATCTGAGCTGATAGAATTTTTCTGAGATGACCATACCGGTTAAGGGGTGGGTTGGGTTTAGGTTTTGGTACATGGCCTTCAGGTAAGCGAGGTCTATGATCTGGTAGGAGACCTGGAAAAAAAGGAGGAGGAACTGGTTAAATGAATTTAGCTATTAATAAGTACATAAACAAAAGAGTAGCTGAATTTTTTGGATAATGTATATATAATTAAAAGTGCAAGGGCAAAGTGCTTGGACCTTTTGATTAGGTTAATTTTACATGGTTCTATATTCCCTATGGTCTCTCAGTTAATATGAGATTATAAATACTGCATTCATCATAATTATAAAAAAGAAAGAATCAATAGAAAGTAGTTTAAAAAATTGTATTACACTGATTTTATTCAAAGAGCATCTTCATACAACATAAACATCATCAAGCTGTAACTCACCGGCACGATGGGCCATCTGTACACAAATTGCTATCTTGGTATGTTCCTGAGCACAGAGGCCTGTAATGCGCCGAGGAAGCATCCCACCGTCTGAGCGAATGAACTGACTGAGTAACAGCACGTCCTGGATCACCAGTTAAATTTAGAGGGAGAGAGAGAAGTCTTAAAGATAATGAAATTAAAATAATGTTGCAGTCATCACATACAAGCACTTACGGTGTAGTTGTACTTGTTTTGTAGGTTCCATCTGTAGATGGGACAGGAAGCTCTGGGGTTGGGAGGCTGTGGTTGCTCAGGTGTAGGCTCTATAACACCCTCTATCTGATAAAAATGTGGAAAAAGCAGCATTATTATAGTATTGTAAACAGTATCAAGCTGAAGCAAAACTAACACAATTGCTGGTAAATTGCAAAGAGATGAGACAGACGATACTTGTGAGTTATTGTTCAATAATGGATGCTCCACAATCAACTTTCCTTGCAGAATATAAAAAAAATGTACATGTGAAAGAGAAGGTGTAACTTACAACTGTCATCTTGCCATCTTTCTTCTCCACCACTGTAAAACATACAACATGCTCAATGATTTAAGACACATAAGGGAATAATATAATATATTATGAATATGATCAAACTTAGAACTGCTGAATTGGAATATATTACTATTCCTTTGTACATCAGTGTATTACTTTATTAACAGCTTTCACTGAAGCTGGCATGAACTCCACCAGTTTGTACAAAACCACCTGACTGATGACATTTCATTTTTCAATCGTAACATTTTCAAATGCATGTAGATTGTTAAACAGACGTCATAACACACTACAAATGTGTAGTTCTTGCTACTACCGCAATAACAAGAAATTGTGCATTATTACAGAAAAATAACCCTAAGCCAAACTGTTATAGTAAGTGACGTTACCTGAACTCAATTACTATTACTCAGTACTTAAAAGCATAATTATACTATAATAAGGACACCTTAAAATAAAGTGTAACCGAATTAAATATCCTATTACATCCCAGATGTTCAATGTGCACTCAGACCTTTGAACGGAATGTAATGTAATATTATATAATATATAAATGTTCAATAACAGCTGTGGCGTGAAGAGGACACGCAGCAGTGTGATGTGCAAACGCTCTGAAATCAATCTGCGGTAAACTCACCGTGTCTGAGTCCGCGACGAGGCGCAATCCCCAGAAACGAGAGCTGCGAGAAACCCGGTGTCCTCTGAAACCAAGCCTTGCTGCAGAAATCGCTCTGAACGGTCCTTAGCGCTGTCCTTACGGACTGCAGGACACAGCGCGCCGCCATGCTTCCTCTGACACTCACTTCCTGGTTGATTACGTATTTCCGCATCCTTGGGAAAGACGCGCGAGGACGTCTGTTATTTTGGCGGTTATTACAAATTCGTCTACATAAATATTTAGGTAACGGTTTTTATCAGTGACCCCTTCCTTATGATTGACAAATATTAATAACGATAATGATAATTTCACCAGGTTTTGATTTTTCTCTCTCAATTTAAAGGTAAGAGTTTCCAGGTGAAAACGACAGTCAATTACTGATTCCTGAGGTTCAAATGCAATCACAGGTGAGTCAGATAATAAAAAGGTGAGTGTGACACTGATTGAGATGCTAGCCATAAAGAAATTGCACACTGGCTTAATAGTTACTGAAAATAATAACAAATAATTAATTATTTTAAATAGTCTTGATGTGCATTGATGTACATTAAAACATGCCAAAAGTCTTCAGATTTTAGCAGAGGTACGTAATATATATTTTGCATTCATTGTGAAAATGAAAACCCTTTGAACTAACCTTGTGCTGCCCGGTTTATGAATTTTGCTCCAGTTTATGACTTTATGCTTCTCATGAATGGAGTAAAGGCTGTACAATAACAGATTTTTGTCTCAATTACAAATCTTATCTACTATCTTCACAAGAAGCAAGATAATTCAAAGAAACGAACAACAGAAGGGAAAGAATGCAGTTGCTTTATCTGAATGTCCAAGGTATCTTCCATTGGACTGTGATTTATACTGACTGCCGTTTGTTAACAATGAACTGGTTCACAATGTTCACTTTGTGTTAATTCAGGGATCTGTTTGCATATTATCAATCCCTGATCTTGATCTTTCTCATGTGACTGTTTCCAACTTGCCATATAAATGAAACCGTACCTGCATAACTTGAGTTTAAGTTACGTCACGGTATCCAAATGATAGATGGAAATTCACTTTATCTTTCAATAAAGTTTGCTTTATACACTTTGAACTGCTGTATAGCTTTCATTGTCATAAAGGAATTGCATTGTGTACTGGAAACAATTGTGTCATTGAACGTGTATTGAATTGCCTTTTAAAAAGAATCCTTTTCATAAATCACATTAACTTGAATCTGAGCAGAAAGTTAGGACTCAAGACTTCACTCTAAATTTATGAGGACTTGTGGTCTGGAAATGCTTTTCTTCCAGATGTTTCCAGATTTTCACAGTGTGTAAAATTCATTGATTTGTGCACTTAAAGAGTGGGAAATAACCATGAACATATCTACACTGTATTGATGGAAAATTACATGGTAAATAAACGTGTAATTTGTGTTGATATGAGACATTTTTTTAGACATTAAACCTGAAGTGGAGTTTTGTTTCAAACACTCTGAGGTAGTAAAACAACAATGTAGACGAGCTGTGAAATAGCCAGCTGCCTTTGCGAAGTTGAGAAACAAAATTCACAAGGAACATGTCTTGGCTTTCTTTCACAGTGTTTGAGATGCAGGTGTCCTTCTATGTAAACAGACTTTCAGAAAACACAAAGAGCCAGTCATTATGTGTTTGTGCCTGTGTGGATGTTACATGTCTTGACATCAAGTTATCATTTTGTTGACCTTCTTTGTAGTTGAATTGCGTTTGCTTTTCCTTCTCTTTTTAACAATCTCTTGCTGATGGTAGGTGATAAAAAGGCTGGCAGATTTGGTTGACTCTGTGTAACCTCACAAAGAAAGGCCTTTTTATGAGTTGGTAAAGTTACGTAAAAAGCCTTCCCATTCATCTCTCCTCAATTTTAAGGGAAACGAGAATGCCCGACCACCTTATTCATGGTCCTTGGCACATATCTCAATGGTACTGATGGAAATAGATGTTAACAAGGTCGTTTCTTTAGTGAACGAGCACATAAATTCACACGGATAGTTATTGGCCTGTACACTGGCGCCCCTTGGATCTGCTGGGTCTTTTGAATCTCTGGCAGCTTCGTGAAAATTATTGGTGTGTCGAATAACGGGCTCCTCTTGTACTTTCACACACAACCAGTCGATCAGAGAGCTCTTGCGGTGTAGTTGAAGGCCTCTGATTGTTATTGTGTCTGTCCTTCTTGATTTACAGATATAAATGATGTAGTTTATCCCTGAAAGAGGGCACAGTGTTTTAAAAATAGAGGAGTCCTCAGGCAGAGAGTTTCAGCTTCACATATGACATCATATCTTAGGAGCAGAATTTGAGGGAACGGTGGGAAACACTTTCCATGAACCTCGAAGATAGGAACCATTTGTTTGTTGTCTAGTAATACTTCTTGCACTCAAGAGTCCTGAGGATATTATTGTGTCTGTAACAGTAGTGTAATCCGTATCGGCACATCTGTTAATCTTGGACTCGACCCAGAATTCAAGTGCATGCAGGCTGTAGTCTAAGTTTAGCCTATTTTTGGATTCAGAAAGTGCTGGAGTTTCTTGTATTTTGTGTGTGCATGTGTAGGTTGTGCTGGACAAAGCATGCTTTGTTTCTCCAAACTCTTTCCTTGGGTCATCAACACCTCAGTGGCCACATTCCTTGACAAAAGTGCTGTGCAAAAATGGACTTTAAAGTGTCTGGCCACCTTCTCATGGGCTTTGATATTCAAATGCAACATGGGGCTCCCTAAATAGCAGCTGAGCTGAGTGTGGAGTAAATCAGATTGCTTTCAGAAGATGAAAAGAGTGCTTCTGGCATTCCCGTAGACAAAGATGGTGGACAATGGCTCCATGATGATTCAGTGTCACGGTGGGATGTTATGTGTGCATGCAGGAAACACGTAGGGGGTGACGAGCATGACTTCAGGACGAGCCATGTAGAGGTCACCACCAATATAGGAGTGCTGATGTCGACAGTAACACCGCCAGAGGGAAATCATCCTTTTCCTGTGCGGTGCGGTCATCTCAATGTTTGTGGATTTTGAATGGAAGCTAGTAAAAAATCAGTGAAGATTGCATAATTGTTCTCATGCAGGATCACTGAGTTGCCAGAGTTAAAAAGCCTCTCTAATTCAATTAGCACAGAGAGGTTTTGCTGCCTGAATAATTTCACTGTCAATTGCCAACTTCGAAAACAGACCCTCATTAGTTCCATTTTTCTTGAATTAGCCTGAAACCAGATCTAAGTGAACATACTTCGACTACACTAGCATGCTCATATGAACATGTAAACGAACCCTTTTTACATTCAGCATTACTACACAAACTCGTCACAGACCTCATTCATCAGAATGCCTTTTCAGACACTTCCCTGATTGTCCGAATCCAGATGGAGTGATACATGAATGATGGCATTCATAATATCCACAATGTGTATTCATGGCCCCTGTCCGATCAGAAATCTGGGATATATCGCACTGCCAGCGACGTGAAATTTCACCCATCCGCACAGCAACAAATGTCTCCCTTTCATCCTTTCTCTGCCTCCCTTCCTCACACCCTCCCTCTCCGGCCTTGCTCTCCTTCTCGCTCTCTCTCTCTTTTTCTCGTTCCCTTTCTTCTCTGCTCCCACACTGAAGCCAGGCGGCTGGAGAGGCTCTGGGTGTACGTGCAGAGTGGCAGTGGCTCTACTCAAAGAATCAATGCGCTTTTGGAAAAGCCTCAGGAGATTCAGGCCTCTCCATGTCCCCGTTCTTTCTCTTCGGGCCCAGACTCTTCACATCCGCCAGCTTCTATCCTCATGTGCCCTTTTCATTCTCTCACTTCCTCTCAGTCTGTCTCTCTCTCCACCTTTCTCTAGTTCAAATATATGCGTACGCTTCATCCCCATTAGTGCTAATGTCATGCAAGACACATCCCAGTCAACACAATGACCGATGGACTCCTAAGAGCTTGTGGTGCAGAAAAAGGAAACATTCAGCGCTTTTTTTTTTTTGTCTTTTCCACTTTGTTTAGTTGAGTCACAATGTTTGTTTTCTATTCTATTCTAGTGTACCGTTTATGACCTCACTTTTGTGTTTTTTTTTTATCTAACTTATCTGATTGTGCCTGGTACATTTGCGTTGTTTTCTGTTCTAGAACCGCCCACTGAAGACAAGAGCAGGCGTATAAAATGACCAACTGCAGTTGTGGTTCTAAGTAAGGGTGGGTAAATCTGACATTGATATCTCATAAATGGAGCACTGAACAATAAAGTGGTTGTTTGTTTTTGTTTTTTTTAATTAAGCAGCACTCTCCAAAACAATGCCAACACAAAACATGTATGGTAAATATGAAAAAACTATAAGTGGACTGGTGTAGGCTAACTAAGACCCGATATAGCATTTGGTTTTGATGACTTCTGTTGCCCTTATTTGTAAGTCGCTTTAGAGAAAATCGTCTGCTAATGTAAATGTGTGCAGACAGTAATCCTCTGTTTTTGTTTATCCAGAAGTAAGTTGCCAATTAATCAGTCGCTCAGTTATGCACATGAATATACCATTTACTCTGACTAAGACTAAGCTCAAACAATGCTGATTTTATTCCAGATAACTCATGTCAATCTGACAAATTGAGTATCTAGGTAGTTCTTCCACAGAACTGCTCTTTGTAGGAGCTTGGTACATTAATAAAAAAACTTTTTGTTTCCCAGCAGACTCCCACTCTTTGAAACTGTGCAGCAGACAGCAAGTCAGACCGGAGCTTGATCATTAAAGAAAGCGCTTACCATTTTTGTGTGCAATATGCACCAGATGGTAAGTGACCTCTGGCTGGTCGGTCGATAAAACACAAATGCAATTGTTGCTGAATAACTTTTAAAAATGAATATGATTTTGTGACTTGTGTCCACCTGTGACTTGTTTTTTACCTTTTCTCACTTTTCTTATTTCCTCCCGGGTGGATACCATGGGACATTTAAATGCTCTGGTAAACAAATGAGATAGCTTAAGCTTTTGAGAAAGGAAAGAGTACACCCGTAGTAGTTAATATACACACATTTTTGCAGTTGTAATCACATTAACCACAGTGTATACTAATGCAGTCATGCAGACACACCAAAAGGATTTGTAAACAAGATAATTTAACAGAAAAAAAGTGAAGCTTGATTTACTCATACATGATGGTTATGTAACACACGCCAGTTCTCTCGAAAATAAGTTGGAGAGTAAGTCATATTTCATTATAATTAAAACCTGATGCTGAAAAAGGAGATGTAGCGTATTGTCACGTCTCATTTACTCTCTCTTTTGCACAAAAAATCGAGTTACTCGGGCTTTGAAATATAAATACAGTAGGTGTTTGTTTGTAGCTGTGATCCACGTGATGCCTTCCATGACAAATGTGCCTTTCAGAGGAACTGACCACCTGCCGTAAGATGACATCACTGTCCTCCACTCACTATCACTATCAGTCTTGTTCTCCTGTTGAATTATTTACATGACCATTCGCTTATTATGATCCACCCACTGAGGCTGGGAAGCTGTCGGTAATATATATGCATGGCTGGCCTGAGTACTTAGACATTTGAGCAGCAGCACTAAACATATTGAATTAGAGGACAAAATATTGCATCTTCAAACAAATGATGGCAGATATTTTTATAAAGTTAAACTTGTGTATGTTTATAGCCTGCATTACTTAACTGACCTGCTGTGGAAACCTCGAGTCTGTTTACCTGTTACTGTTGTGCTTGCATTGACCATTAGGTGGTAGTATAATTGTTAGCGATAAAGCTTGTGCTAAACATTGCGTTGAGATCATCTTTAACAGTCTGCAGATGCACGTGGGCTGGGAGATGAGCCAGATAGGAAACATTAGAGCAAAAAATGGAATATAAATAAATAGGGATCTGCCACTGTATAATATTTTTGAATGAATCTAAAATGCCTTTTATTCTAAATGACCTCATAGAAGAACTAGACCTGTAAAACTATCAAGTAACCATTAATGTCTTCAGCACTGGGGGAGTTAGTGGTGCTAGTCTGGAAAGTATGTGCTTAGATAAAAAATGTTCCTGCTGACAGGTTAAAGGATGAAATGCAAGACTTTATTAATGCATCATTGTTTTTGTTATCAAAATGACCTTCATTAGCCCCCAATTTATCATTCTTGAGTCAACAAAACGAAAAAAAAAATTCTAGAAACAGTCTACAGTTTGTATGTTTGAAGGACACTCCATTCACATACTTCCAGCGCATTGTGTGTGTCTAAGGTGGAATTCTGTGAAAAACCCCTGTGCTCTGTTCACCTCTCGGTTGGGGGTCATTCACTGCCAAAGACTTGAGACGGTCTCCTCCAGCCTCCCTGTAAGTGTAGAGAGGAAAAGCAGGTAGTCAAGAGCTTCTTTAGTCTGAAGTATATGCCTAATTAGAAGTCGCACTCTTACGAAAAAGGGAAAAACAAGGAAATAGGCTACAAAGGTCAGGAACCTAGGCTATTCTTCACTATTGTTTGTCATTTCATAGTTTGTATAGTCTTATAAGGCACCTATGAAACCATCAGTGAATTCATATGCAATGCATGCATGGTTTACCTCACCTTTTAACTGCTGAGCGAGAGTCCTCCCAGCAAGGACATGTAATTTGGAATAGCAGTGAGTGAATTCTCAGGCTTCCTACTGTATGAGCATCGTATGCAACATTTCAATTGGTAATACCTGATATGGCTGATATGATCATTTATCATGAGTTTGCGTGATTGATCCTGGTATTGCGTTACATGCAGCATTATTATATAGTTATTAGGACTAACTGCAGCAGACCAAAGTTAATTGTGCAACGAAAACATGTTCCTTTGTTTATATCTGTTAGAATGGTAGATTGAAGAGTAGCTTTTGAGGTTCCCTGGGCCAGAGCTTTAGTATGCTGTTCAGTGTTTTTCTTTCAGTCATTGTGCAATTCTTTTTTTTTTTTTTTGACTGCTCCTTTGGCTCAGAATAGGATTTTTGTTCCTGCATCATCTATGTACCATTCGATTTTTCTGCCAGGATTCTGTGGGAAGGTACTCGCCACACATTGTGTATTTTCAGAGTTAACCTCATGTTTTAAACCTTTTCATTTTTTGCTTTGTTTTGAAGATGTTTTTGCTAATATTTAGTTTGAAGCACAGAGGGAACACGGACACTGAAGTGAACCCTACTGTGTTCGGACTCTGGGGTTTGTTTAGCTGCTTTTGAGGAAAAGGCGCAAGTGTTTGGCTTGTCCATTCTTGCATATTACCTCCTAACGATTTCTATCCATCCAAGCAAAGCCCAGCTGAAGCAGAACATTTTCAAAAAGGCCTGGATGCTGCAAAGCGGTTGATATCATGCTGCTTGAAGAATCTCCATTATGTTTTCTTTTTCGCTTTGGCAAGTGGAAACTAAGACCTCCTGGTCTTGCGTCACTCTCTGGAGAAGGACTATCCTTTATTTCATGGTATTCTGCACTTATTGTCATGTCAGCTGGAAGTAATAATGTAATACCGTTTATTTTGGACAAAGATCAATTGCAAGTTTTTTTTTTTATTTTTTAGGACAATCTTGATTCTCGTTTGAGCAGGAAACCCAGACCTTTACCGAAATGCTCGAAGAAATATGTCAATATTGTTATTAATAAACCTCCTGGAGTTTCGTAATGAACTAAGGTGATAGATAATGAAAGTTGAGGAGTTTTTACTGCAAATGTCAACTCCTTACCAGTGTTTAGTAAGTGGGCAGATGTTCTGAGGAGGTGCATACCTGATTAATCAGCTTGTGAGGAAGCCAACTTAATAATAGCTTTGGACTAGACTCCACTGTCCTGATAAGGATTCTCATTCACGTCCTTTTCTGTCTCTCTTTTCTAGACATGAGTGTTTTTGGTGGGTGGTATAGGAGAAAACATCAAAGCGATGAGCATGAACTAAAACTTCTGCACTAACATCTGCTTGAGCAACATGGGAGCAAATCCCACAGTAGATAGGAAAATTTTGATGAGTGTAAAAAGAACTTAAATCTATGTTTCATCATACACCTACATAACATAACACCATCCTTTCATGAGCAGTTGTTTGTACTTTGTCAGTGGACCAAATGAAAGCTTTGACCTTAAGATTTATCTTTCCATAACAAGCACTAAAACACACCCCAATGCGCCACCCTCAAGAGCAGATGAAGAACGGATGCTTGACACAACACCAAGATGAAATTGTGTTTAGAAGGGATGCCTCTTATTGTTGCATCTGTTTCTGATCTGTGTTTTTTCCATAGCATGTTAGCCTGACAGGAAGAGCTTAGCAGGCAAAAAAAGGCAGTTTTTCTGGAATCGCAAGGCATAGCGCGAGATCTATCTTTGCATGAACCTGTTTGTGCTCACCAAGATAAGCTCCTATTTAATATTCCTCGTTAACATTGCATCTGGACTAGGCCACTAGATGTTTCAGATCATATTATGAAGGAAAGTTGAATGAGTTTCTTGTTTATGTGACGGAATAGATGTGGTTTAAGAGGTTATATACAAAAAAGAAGAATGCTACTGAGTACAAGGCTGCTTGCTGCCAACTATAGCATATCACAGTGTGTTGGTTGTACAGAACTATATTGCTACTGTGAGAGACAGTTTGATTCAGTGTTCTCAGTAACCCATAAAAGAAAAACCATCAGTTTCTACAGCTGTCCAAGAGGGACTTCCTCCGTTCACATGAAGTCTCCTTTCCTCCCATAAGGCTGACAGGCTGTTGATTGCTATATAGGGCTCATATCTTAACTGGCTCCCCTACTGGAGTGAGTATGGTTTTGATTAAGGGTAAGTGCGCTGAATAACCAGAAGCCTCAAGAGAGGTGGCTAATATAAAACAGACCTCTCTACAACACCAACAAATCATGAGACCAGTCTCTGTCTCCATGATACTGGACAAACATCTCTTCCTCAGAAAGCCCCACTGAGTCAACTTAACCTGCACTATTGCTAAAGATTCCTCCTTTTTTCACCACCTGAACTAATATCTACATTACCTAAGGCTATGCTCTCCTGTGCAGTTAGAGGAGGCTTTAGATGTCAATATTAGGGAGTGTGTGAACTAGGAACTAAGTCCTCTGTGCTTTAGGGTTTGTTACCACAGTTATGGCCATCCCTGGAGACGTCTTTGGGAACTGCTGTTTGTTTGAGAGTTCTTTGGGAACTTTTAACATTTTTAATATGCCCAGTATAAAACCACTTAGGTGCTTGCTGCTCTTCGAGCTGAAGCCACCAGACACAGTCCAGAGACTGCTCTAGGCCCGCAAATTATCTTAGAGGAACGTAGTCGATAAAGTTTTGGCCGTAACACAGATTAATATTTTGAGGAGTTTGGCTTAAGCTTTATTATTACGTTTATATGTGGGCTAAACCATACTTATCTTTATTACGGTGACCCTAAAAGACAGTTTTTGTCTTTTAAATCTTTGATCAAAGATACAAGTCGCGGAAGAAAGTGGAAATCCTGTCCAGATACGGATGAGGTTATTACTGGTCATGCAATCATGCTATCGCTAAATAACCTCAGCAAGTCCGATTAAGTCTCCTTTACACATGCATTGGGTACAGTGGATATTTCACAGTTTCACAGGTTTAACTTTTGGCAATCTAAGTTGCAAGCACCTGTTTTAAAGGCTATATGGCTTTTCTTGCCATCGTAATGGAAGCATATTCTCTGATTTGCCAGTGTAAACCTGTCAGTACCCATTTGTACCCATTTTGATTTAGCAATGAAGAGTGGCATTTAAGCATTGATTTGAGAAGACAAGTTGTAGCTTCATAAAACCACAACCTCTGATATAAAGCCCACTCGGCTTTAAGTCTGTTAGATAAGTCGCAGACACAAAAATTACTGGGAGCTGCGCCAGAATGGTTTCAAATGACATGCCATTCACTGTCAACCCAGCTGGGTCTTTATCACATAGTATTTTTTTCAGTACTGTATATTTGCTTTAATTAACCTGAAGTTTTTTAACAGTGACCATGTTCTTCTGTGATTTCTCAACTTTCAGGGTTATGACCCTGTCTCCAATGTATATCATTAGAAGCTGAATGTTCACCCACTAGGGGACATTTTATCCATGGACTGTGTTGCCATTCTCAGCTTACCCTGTGCATAAGAAAAAAAGCTGAGCCTTTGCATGTCTGAAATGACCCCTAGTCTACTTCATTTCGTACAGTAAGTTTCAACATGCTTGTAATGTCTTGTTTAGGAAGTGGACTCGGTTTTTTGTTGGATTGTGTGGACCGCTGGGCCTAGAGAACGAGGCCTCTGTTCTCTCAGGTCTTCCCTTTAGGAATGTCTGGCTAGAGGCTCTGTGAAGGCCTGTAATCCTAGTATCCTGGCAGTGAAACGCAGTGGAATTGCTCCAGATATCGCTAAGAAGCTTAAAAAAAAAACCCAGGCTGGAAATTCAATTACCTTTACTTCAGAGCAATATGGTGGTCACGTGAAAAGAAGTCACTCTGAGTAATATCTTATTCTCTTCCATCATTGTGAATAACAGCATCTCCTGGACTGACTTCCCCAAGTGCCCGTGGAGCTTCCTTCTCCCCTACATCCACTTACAGCATGTAGCCTCTGGACTGTATGGGATGCATTGCCTTAAGAGAGCGGAAGACTGTTTTTCACGGATATTCTTCCATATCACTGTTGTCCCATGCAATACCTATTAAGCCATTCTAAATTTAAAGACTCATTATCTACTCAAATTCAATATTCGTGTATATTAAACATGGGCCTGTTTGTCCCGATAGATGTCTCCATGTCAACATGTAATGTCATGGTTTGTTTTAAGAAATTTCTTGCTTGATCCCTCAGGCTTGCTTGAACAGAAAACAGACGGCAGGCAATTGAAATCCTAAGTGACTGAAATACTGTTGGACAGGGTTCCTGAATTACATTACATCTATACTGCAGCTATTGGGAAACTCTCAAAACAGACTTTTTTGTGTTCCTAATGTTCTAGTGATGATACTACTCCTGTCAAATTTCACAACGTAGGAAATAAAAACTAATACCTGTAAATTCCATATAGCCACTCAAAATGTATGAATTATATTATATACTATATCTCAGAAGACCGAACACTTCTCTAATACTTATTTGTTACCTACCTTGTTAATGATAACATTAATATTAGTGGTTCCTTAACACTAATGTTACTACTTCATGTTTTGTGCAGCAGGATGCAGAGCAACGTTACATTATTTGATGAAGCCAAGATGAGACTAGACTATTTTAATCAGTTTGTCTCAGCTTTTGGCTTTTGAAGGAGTGTCTGTGAGAGCCGTACAAAGCGTAAAAACTAAGGTCCAGTCTATCCATTGTTGCTTTTCTCCCTTGTTGCTTGCTACTCCCGGCAGAAAAAAAGGGAAAGAGTTTATTCTGAACATGATAATGTGGAGGAGACCATTTCAGTTCAGTTCCCTTCAGTGTATCATCATCCTACCCTGTAACCTGAAGAAACAAACAAAAATTTAGCACTTAATTCAGCTTATCATGAAACAGAGGATTGCTGAAGATTTTCAGTTGCAATGTCCAACATTTTTTGTTGTTACTGGTGTTGTTAAATCTGTATAAATCAATGCACTCTACTTGTTTCATCCAAAAACTGGAAAGCTGACACCATTGCTTTATTTAGTACATCTGGGGTTGGTTAGAAGTGGAGGTGTTTCCTCTGGGCTGTTCAGCTTCCTTTCACATCTCGCCCCTGAGAGTGTCGTAGGATTTTACTCTCTACATGGTGCAGCTCTGAAATATGACGCATCCATCTGCATCTTAGGATTTATTCTTGGTTTATAGCTCCACTGAGACCCCTTATACCTCACTTATCAGCTCATTTCTCCGTCTGCAGAGGCCTAACACCCCCATTATCATCTAGCACAGCACTCCACGGTGATAAACAGGCCATGGAGTTCATGTCTTGGTGATCTGCTCACGTGAATGGAGCCTGTGTTACCGGCCGTCTCCTCAGGTTTCCAGAAGGTGACTCTGAATCTGGCCACAAGTTAGGTATGATGTCAGGAGAAAGATGTTATCTGATGTTTCTGTCTGTCCAGTGTTCCCTTTGTGACCTCAGGTCTTTAAGCACATCTTGTTACTGTTGAGGTAGGGTGCCACTTAAATAAATCCTCTGAAAAAGACATAGCTGTTAATGTACTGGGACGGCTAGATGGTTACTGGTAATAAAACATGAGAAAAGTACCTTTTTTTTCCGGAAACGGGTCATTAAATACTGAATAGATGAAAGAGTTTGTCTGACTGATTTACCACAATTCATACCACAAGCTTAAGTTTGCAGTCAGGTTATTGTTTCAACGAATCAGAGTCAAACATGTATATTCTAATTTTTGGGTGGCATTGTTGGTGAACTTTAAATGTTTAAAAGTAAGCGATAATTTAATTTGGAATAATGCTAAAATGTATCAAAATGCTGCGTTTGGACATTTTACAAAGTAAAACATGTTTGCTGAGACTCTTCCAGAATTGTAATGTTATGCTTAGCTAGTAAGTTTTACCAAGCAATAACAAGTGATTATCCCACCAATATAGTTTGCATGCAAAGACTACCATTTATGTCCATCTCAATGTTGCTGGTTCTGAACCAGTTTTGTGTTTTTTATGATTGAGCAGAGTAGAACGCTTGTAATGGTAGTTTTGATGCATGGCACTGTGTTGTAGTGTAGTTATAATGTAACGTGCACTGTGTAGGCGTACACATAACTACCATATGGGGGAAAATACAGCTTTTCAGTTGTGTATATATAAATATAAAAGAGTAAACATACTTCAATTCAAAAGGTAGCGTGCTACTCTTATTCCGAAATAAGGTATTGATAAATTAGTTCCCATTTAACATTTCGGTTCCCGGACAGTACAGCTGAGTGTGAGTCCATCTTAATGAATTCAGTTGTTACTATGAATGTTTAGGCATATGTTCGAGACAGCTTTGTTTGTTTCTGCTATTTTTTCGTTCTCTCTTTCACTCTGTCTTTGTCTCTTGCTCTCTTTCGTCCCCTTATTTCCATAATAGGCCTTAGGGTTGAGGTCTGAAATCGAAACAGCTGTCTCCCTCTAGAACCACCTGGCTCAACACAAACACACACATACTTAAGTAATACTACTTGTCCAACAGGATGACACACAGAAAACTCATCATTCTGTCTTGCTTTTTTTGTCATTTACACAAAAGTGACAGTTGGGGAAGCAGAAAAGAATAGTGCGGTGGTGCCAGAGCCCACTGGTGTTTGTCAGACAGCAGAAATAGCAACAATACACACATATCTGTATACCTCCAGACAGCAGACAGGGAGTTCGCGCCAAACCTCTCAGCCGAAAACACACATCCACACGCAAATAGTGACCTTAGAGAGGTTTAAACAAACTTGCAAACATAAACAGACTGAAATCTAAACAGGAGACCTCATCTGTGCACAATTGGGTTGCTAGACCAGACGGGCTTTGCATGTGTAGCGATCCAAGCTCTCACACATGCAGGTCGAGCAAAGACCTTTTCATCTCCTATTCTTTTACTCATTCATCTGACAAGCGTAGAACGTGGTGGTGCGGAGTAGGGTAGTGTCCAGACCACCATGCTAAACATGCTGTCCGCAATCAGAGAGACGCAAATTGTCGATCGCTAATCCTCCTAAAGCAGCAGTCCGCTTTGATCCACACCCAGAAAGATGAAAGCTTTTAAGCCAGGCAACTTTTTTTGATGTGTCCTCTGTCCTTTTACTCGTTTGTCACATCTTGAGAGAAGAAAGACCAGATGGCCATGAGTACAAAGACCGATGTCCCTGATATTAATGTTTCCACATTTGCTGTTTTAGAAACCTGCTTTGTGGCAATTGTCATTTGGCTTGGTGCATTTGTGTTTCATCCAAGCCAAACAGTGGAGTGATATGTAGGAGAGGGACACTGACCTCAAAGTTTTACTGCTGAAGAGATAGAAAATGCTACAGACGTTTAAAATGATGTGAGACTTAAATCTATTTTCATACTTTGTTAAATTGCTTGGTCCAAACCCAAGTTTATTTCCACCCACCTTCCTCTGCCCACACAGGTCTTGTTTCTCAAAGCATTATTGTTTATTTATTTTTATTTATTTTTTTGCTATGCAATCAAACTGCAGTTTGATTGCACCATCATTGTGAGAGCCAACTGTTTATCACTAACACATTGTCTCAAATGTAATTCCAAGACGCCACAGCTCTTCACAGTTTAGCTCCAACCAGCTCCAAATCACACCTGCTTGGAGGTTTCTAGTGATCCAATATAAATAAAAACATTACAACACGCCAAACAGACTACAGCCGATGGCTAGCTAGCATGAGGGAGCATAATTTCCACACCAACACGTGGCAGTAGTCTGTATTCAGCATTCAGCTGTATTCATTTTTTTTTTAAAGAACTGGGAATGTACAAAACAAGCAGTGCTAAGTTGCAAATTATACTTTTATTGTCAGCCCTTGATTGTCATCTTGTGGATAAATAAAGACATATAGAGCGACAACAAGTGGCTTTGCATTCGTTGTTTCTTTGCTTCCATCAGTTCCATTTTTTGACTGAGAATGCTGTATCTGAAGTTATACATGATAAGCTGAATGGAGTCATATAAAGTTGTTAAACTTTTTTTTTTTTTTTTTAATATTTGGTGTAATGCAATGTTTATGCTTTTTAAGGTGCAAAAAACACATTATTTTCCACATAATGTACATTTTTGTTTCTCCTCTAAGCCTGCATCCTGAAACGCATCGACTTCATCATTCTAAAAAAGCGAGCTGTGCTCTGATTGGTCAGCTATCCAACGCATTTTGATTGGCTGAAGACCGCAAGCATGTGGCGCAATTGTTACTTACCTCACCATAACGTGATGCTGCGTCCCGATGTACTAGCCTTCACTGCCCAAAACCTGCGTTTGAATACTAAGTATTATGTTCTTTTAATAAGAAAATGTAACTTACTTAAAGGTTGTGAGTCAGAAGCGCCAGACTGTCCTTGCAGATGTAAAATTTATCAACTTTACAGTCTCCATACACAGTCAGCGTAGACTACTCTCCAGGTTTTAGAAGTCCATACTCCGTAAATGCTCTGAATAAACTCTAATATTTGTGTTGAACTGTTTTGGAACAATGTTGTGAATACAACTTGACCACTGATTTCTAGTGGGGTGTGTTTAAACAAGCCGTTTTAGGGGGACATGGAAAAGTCATAACTTTAATAAAGAATATCTCTTTGGTTTTGTAACTTCTTATCTATGCAATGACAGCTTGTAGCACTCCAAAGAGAAAGAAAAAGTTGAAATTGCATCCTATGACCTCTTTAATATTATATACAGTAAATGCTGTCATCTTGCTGAACTCAAGAGATCTGAACAAGGCATTGATTGATTTTTTTTGTATACCCTCTTTGCTTGAAAAGAGAACACCCAAATGCACGCCTTGTAGAGGTTAAGGAGTACAGCTGGGAGCAGCTTACTGGGTAATTTATCATTCAGCATAGTAATTAACCCAGAGAGGGACTGAAAGCAAAACCACTTTCTGTCCCTTCCTTATTTCCGTCCCTTTTTCTCTCCTTACTACTGAACTGTGTCTCCTGCTCTCTCTGTCTGAGGTATATTTCATATCGGTCTTGTATATTATCTCTGGCAGCTGCACGTGATTCTAATGTGTGTGTATGTTGGCTCATCACTCTGAATCTCTACACACTTTTTTTGCCTGACTGGCCTTCTTTCATTCATATTACAGTCTGCCTTTGAAAAGTCTTTTTTAAAAAGCCTAAGATGTGTTCATACAGTATCTGCAGATATTTTAATGTGACCTCAAGGTTGCATAATAGATTTTCTTATGAGACATGCTTGACTGATTTTCTGCACGTACTTCCTCAGTGGGATGTGTCAGTGTTTCGTCATTTAGGAGAAAAGGTTATGTTGTAAGTGTGAAATCTGCATCATCTCTGCAGGTGGAGGGAATCTCTGCATGACAACTTCTCGATTTAGAGTTCGGAGGTCTTATCGTAACATCTGGTGAACTTGTGCAGCGTGGTTTGGCTGCAGTTTGTTTTTCAGTGGAGTCTATTAGCAATACTATAATTTCACAGTTGTGGTTGAATGAAATGTGTGTGAGCAAAGGGAGACCTTTTTCATTTACCAACATAAAACCATCAGTCACACAAAGAACAACACATTAAAGTAATTATTCCAAACTCATTATAGTCACAATTCAACCTAATTTGGCTCATTTCCAGTGATCTCAGCAATCCAGGAGCTGATGCAACACAGTCTGGTCTTAATTAGATAGTCGCCTAATTAGTCAGCTTTGATTTGAGTTGCAAATTGCTTTAAGTGTGATTATACTACAGATTTATCGACTTTCGAAGTCATTTGTCATGCATGTTTTTTTTAGCTCAAGAAATGGAAAGGAAATCCTTTTTTTTCCTCCCTTTTTTTTCTAATTGAGGTTTTTTGTATTGTAGTAGTGGTGCTTTTTTCAGCTGCTTTACCATTCACTGTAAAGAAAAATCTGTAAAATTTACGGTAAAATACTGTAATTTAATTAACTGATATAATGTTTATATACCAAGCTAATAAAGTACCGAAATCTGTTTTGTATCTTTGAAATGCACTGATAAACACCAAATGCTTGTGACGATAAGAACCAAAGTCCATCACTTGTGGCTATTAAATATGAACATATAGAGAAGGTGCTCAGAGTCATTCACACAAACACTAAACACCATCATGGTGAGACTCATTAAACTGAAATATGCAATAAACATTCATTTAACAACATTACATGTGACAAACCACCCTAATGAACATCACTGATTAGAAAAAAACTAAAACGGTTTACGTTTCTCCCTGTAAATTTTACAGGAATTTACCGTTAACCATTTGACAGTTTTTTTTTTCCTGTAGCATTTTCAGTTTTTTACTGTTAAAATCACAGCCATTTTTTGCAGTGTTCGTACCGCAATCCTTAATGTCGCATGATCATCTATCGCTATGCGATTGGAATTAGTTGAATAGTGTCAGAATGAATTTCCACGACTTTCACGTGACGTCGCCACAGAGCAGAACCATGAATATGATCTGACTTGTAATCATATGGCTTGGACCTCAGTGTCATGACTGCACCTTTATAAACACCATAAACTTCCATCAAAATTTTAGGGTAAACTAACCCTTTAAAAGTCAGAATGGGTTGGGTTGTACCAACCTGATCACACGGCAGTTCGTACTTATTTTACGAGGTGGCTAATTCATACAAAACGTATTTTACGAGTTGCCAAGTCATATGAATTTATACGAATGACCTAAACCTAACCTCACCTCTAAACCTACCCGGCACGGGGTTTTAGACAAATCGTACAAAATCGTACGAGTGAGGTTGTACGAATTGGTCGTGAGACTGTGTTGGTTGTACAGACAGAGAATTAAACCGATGATTAGACAGCAAAAAATAAGCAGAAACGAAAAAAGGAATACCAGCACAAATTAAAAAAAAGGGTCTTTCTAAACGTATAGACTGGAAAAGTAAATGTTTGGAGAGGCAAGAAATAAAACCGAGGTTGTGACCCGCTCAGTATTTACAGCTCTTCACGGTTGCTGGGATGCAAATCTCTTAATATGCACTGTGGGTGAATATATATATTCCCTAAAACTCAGCAGCTAGTCCTACAAAGAGATGGAGATGTGAAAGTGAAATAAGAGAGGTCAGAATCTCAAAAGATCAGAGAGAAAGTGTCCCATAAGCCCCCTGCTATGGAGGAAATGAATGTTTGGGTTGTGACGGACGTGTAGCTGAGATGGGTGGTCACCTCTGACTGACTCTTTATCACCCCAGCACTGCATGGGATGTTAAATTGGATGGAGAAGATTTGGAGTGTTTGTGTGACTATACAGTATAGATATGGTATACGTAACATGGTTCAATGTACAGAAAGCGCTATTTTGGTAATCATGCCAAGTTACTGTCAAATGTGGCATAGCAGTGCAGTCTAATCTTAAATGTCATCATAGTCTAACATTCTGCACAAATAAACCAACATTACTTTCCCTGAGCTCAGTGAAAAATAAATGCATTGAATTTGTTAAATACTCAAAGTAAAAAAAATTGTAGTGGTTTTCCACTATTATTGCATGTTTGTTTGTTAGGGCCAATTCCAGAAAGGTGCCCTGCTTTGTGCCTGTTATGCTGATCATGTTACATGCTATTAGCACAACTTTTGCTATTCATTTTATTGCATTAAACCTTAAAAAATTGCATATGTCAGGAAGTACGAATTGGAGAAGGAAATACATTTTTACTCAACTCTTCAGTTTTTTTCTGACCAATATCACTTAAGTGGGTCTCATGTTGCATTTCTGACGAAGGTACATGCCGGCTTGTCAAGTATAAATACATTTAAAGTTGTTTGATTACAAAATTTGTTATGCTTTATTGGGTAGTAATAAATGCTACTACTAAATGTGATGTAGCTGTTGAGTGAAAGAGATGGAAATATACTTCCAAAACTGGTCACAGACGGTCACTGTTGAGCTTTGAAGCACCAAGTGCTATGTCTATTTATTTTAGCTCTATTGCTGTGGTTTTCCCTTGAGCACTTCAGTGATTGATTAACGAGTGTTAGCGGTAATTATAGTGCAGTCTCAGTCTAGTGAATGAACCTGTGACATTTCTGCTGTCTGTTTAGGAGAACAAACACAGGCTGCGCACTGCTTCTCTTTTTTTTTCTCTCCATTATTTTATTTTGAGCCCTAAAATACAGTCTGCAATGACCGGTCTTGTCCGGTATGTTGTTCTGTATCTTTGTCGTTTTGGCTATTTGACTCTTTATATTTAAAACTTGTGCAAACAGGCACCAGTCGGAGCTATATTTAAGAAACCAAGGAAAAAGGAAGGGCAAAAAGACAAAAAAAGAATGACAAAAAGGAAAAAAGAAAGGGAGGAATGGACAGGAAAACAAATAACTTGGCGAGTGAGAGAGATTTCTGTTCTTTAGTAAAAAAGAAAGCAGAAATATGTTTTTTTTTTGTTTTGTTTTTTGGTCATTGGATTGTTACAGATATATGTACATACAGTACCCTGCACTAATATTGGCACCCTTGGTAAATCTGAGCAAAGATGGCTGTGAAAATAAATTGCATTGTTTATCCTTTGGAACTCATTCAAAACATTTACAAAATTCTAACCTATCATTGAATTAAAACTATTGAAATGGGGAGAAAATCTCATTGTGAAATAAAGGTTTTTCTTCAATACTTGTTGGCCACAAGGGTGATTACAAACATAAAAATATCCAGCCCTGGCTTCCTGTTTCACAGAAACATATAAAGGAGGGAAAAATCCCTTAATCATTCAATCCCTGAATATATTACTTATGCTGATAATTGAGCTTCACAAATTAGTTAAGAAAAGAGCTAGAAAATTTCCATTACCACCATCAGGGAAATAATTGAGAATTCAACATATCCAATCCAATCAACGTAAAATGTTACGAAACCGCCTGGAAGAGAATGTGTGTCTCTATCATCCAAATACACGGTGAGGAGTAGAGTTTGAGTGACTAAAGACTGTTCAAGGATCACATCTGGAGAACTGCAGAAAATAGAGTCTCAGGGTCAGAAAACCTTTTTTTAAAATAAGAAAAAATGGTCAAACAGCCCCTACATCAGAACATGTTGTTCAGAAGGGTTTAAGAAAAATTCTCCTCCATCATCCAAAAACGATCTCCAGCGTGAACAGTTGTCAGACTGGATCTACAAATGGGACTGGCTTCTATGATCCGATGAAACTAAAAAAAAAATGTTTTTTTAGCAGCAATCACTCAAGATGTGTTTGGTGAACACAGGGATAAAAAGTACTCCATGTGTACAATGAAGTATCCTGCTGTGTTTTTGACGTTGTGGGTCTATGTTTCAGCTGGAGGTCCTGGATGTCTTGTTTAGACACATGGCATCATAGATTTTATCAAATACCAGCAGATAACAAATCAATAACTCTCTTACAAATCCTATAATGGGCCATGGTTTGGTCTTCCAGTGGGACAATAATCCAAAACAAACACAAGAATTAGTCAGCTCAATATGAAGCCTTTACCATGGCTGTCCCAGTCCTCTGACCTGAACCCTGAGTGAGCTGAACTAAAGAGGAGAACCAACATGAAGCTAGTAAGGATCTGGAGTGATTCTGGAGGAAGGAGTGGTCTCTTTTCTCTTATCAGGTGTTCTCCAAACTCTACAGGCATTACAGGAGAAAACTCAGAGCTGTTATCTTGGGAAAAAGGACATAGCAATAACTGGGTACCAATAATTGTGGCCAACATGTATTGGAAAAAAACATTTATTTCACAATGCCATTTTCTTCCCGTTTCAATTGTTTTAATTCAGTGACAGGTTAGAATTTTGTACATATTTTAAATGAAAGATCAAAAGGATAGACAATGCAGATTTATTTTCACAGCCACCTTTGCTCAGATTTGGAGGGCACTGTAGAAGTTTGCATTAACAGTAACACTTTATTTTAAGGCTAAGTGCACACTATTAACTAGTCGGTTATTATTTTGCATTATTGTACATCCCTTAACCCTACCTCAAATAAATAAGCAACTATATAACTATTAATACACATCAAATTAGGAGCTTATTGAGACACAGGTTGTAGTTAATAGTTATTTAGTCCTCAGACTAAAGTGTGAGCCAAAAAAGAATCACTAACCATAATAGTGTTACAAGTTAAAAAAATGTGATAAGGCTAAAAAATGACATATTTTTGTATTTTCATACTTTATTTGTTTCCCTTGTATTTTTAAGGTGAAATGTGGCATGTTTTCAGATTCACCATATGTTCCCATAGAGACTGTAATGACCTCAAGTAAGATAGATAGAACGTGAGACAAAGAGAGGGGAAATAAGAGTGATGAGGGTGTCTAAAGTTAATGAACTTTTTAAGTGCCGTACATTAACTGCAGGTCAGTGGAGTCTGACGCCGTGGAGGGGGGACGCAGGAGCTTTGTGGGGGAGAAAAGGTCAAGGCCGGAACGGATGGAGAGGATGGCGAAGGTCAAATGCTAGGGAGGAAAAGACAAACAAGAAGAGAAAGAGAGAGGGATGGGTTGAAGATGGCCACTAAATCAGGAGCAATCCGTGCTTACAAAGACGGCGGCGGATTTAAAAGTTCCCACACAGTCTGTACTCATGTTTTTCTTTTCTATTTGTTGATAAAGCACTTACAATAAGACTGTACAGGAAAATGGAAAGGAGGCGATGGGGTGTAATTTCCTGTTTCCAAACAGCATGATCTGGCATGGATCAGATTCCTCCTTTTTATATTTTATCATAGATCCAAGTTTATTCCCAGCCGTATTTGAGTATTATACCAAGAGACCAATTATCACAGAAGCAAGTCAATCTGTTTATTTTATCAGCCCATATAGCTGCGTATCATAATACAGTTCAGCTCACACAAGATTGGCTTTGTGCTGGTGTATAGATGCTGTAGATAACAAGACTGACTTAATCAAACCTCAGGAGAAAATAAGGACATGCAGGAAACACGACCGGTTTAGACCAGCACCAACACAGTATGACAAACTATGACACGCCATGATAAAAGCAAGCCAACGAGGTATAAGATCTACCAAGATAGAGTGGGAAAAACCATGCTGTGTGTATGTGATGTGCCTGTGGCTGTAGTGTCTGTGTGTGGTTTTTATGTCTATAATTACATTAAATGACTGGAAGGGCCCATTTCCCCTCCGCCTGCTTAACCTGGTGATTTAGATAGGGTCACCAGCACTCACCCGTCGATACTCACACACAGCTCCTTTTACCCAGTCCCATTGTGTGATGGAGAGAGTCACCATACTGGAGTTATTTTTGCACTAGTGCTGTCGATATTCATCTGTGATCACGTCTTTACTATAGCACTCGGTTTCAGTTAACAGTAAAGTTCGATGAGGTTGCTTTATGCTTCTTTTAGAGGAAAATTGTTCAAGGCAAGACATCCCAGGTGAATGGGGTAAAGATTGTAACTTCTAGATATCACCATACTTTCCCAGTTGATGGGAGTTGTTTGAAATGTTATGTTTATGTATGCAAATCTACTTAAACATGCACTTATTTCCATGCATTTCCATGAATCTGAACATTTCATTTTGTTGATTTGGATCTCTCTTTTTACATAGCATGCAAAAATAAATGCATGCATGCACAAATAAATTATTGCCCTGTTTAAGCAATAAAAGAAAGAAGTTATATATATGAACAAATCACAAAAATAAGTTATAATAAGCAATAGCCACTAAAGTGGAAATGTTTGGCTGAAAAAAAGTAATTTTGTGAAAACCTATGTAGTGTAAATGAAATCTACAGATGCAAACAGATGAAGTACAATAAAATAAACACACTTAAAGAGTATTTTTAAATGTTTTTTTTTCCTACCAGTCTAAAACTACCCAAAATATAAGAGGCCATAAGAGGTTGCACACTTTATTACGCTGATGAAAGATTACAAAGACAAACTTTTCATTAAGAATGTTTTTCTTGTTGACTTTAATGAGAAACTTTAGGGGCTGGTTTGAAATTTGCAATAAAACATACAGGTTGTTATAAACGTGTTTTCATTTATGTTTTCAGTCGCCGCACGACTCACTTACTATAACGTGAAATAAACACCCCCCCCACCGCCATCACCACCCTTGTAGTTTTACTGCATTCGCACAAATGTGCTTTGATGTGAGTTAACCCTAATGCAAACACACAAATCAGAGCAGCGAAGAGTGTCTGCACCGCTTACAGCCGCTTTCATTTGCTAATGGGCTTCTGACCCAGAACCAGGGCCCACCTGTCGCCCCGAGCAACCAGACAGCCGGCGCTGATAAGGCTCTGCAGTGGTTGCAGGCTGGAGCGCACGAGCCGTGGACATGCCGTCTGACTGAGACTGAACTGAGCATCTGCTCTGATTGTTTTGGGCTGTTTGTTGTTGTTGTTATATCAATTACACTCTAAATTGTGATCGATGAGGCTTTGTTATGGCTTATTTCACACTTTGTGTAGGCGATGTTTACCATGGTTTATGATTTTGTCAAAATGTTCAGGTTAATCCTTAACTCTTCCCTTCCAGTATTTTTTTTAAGTTGCACGCCACTGCCAGCATTTTTGGATCTTTTTTACAAAATTTTAATGCCCCCCAGAATATTTTGTTGTATGAATATCTGAAATTAAATTTGTTAGTTTTATGCAACAAAAAGGAGTCTTGTGTTCAAAGACAAGAACCATATCAAATTCAGAGCAATTATCAAATATAGATCAATCACTTCCTCAACACCCCTAAAGCTTGCAAAGTCCTGAACCACTTCCTGTGTCAACATTTCACTCTGTAACATTTGATTTACATGCAGTTTGATGCTTGAGTGCATTATTTTATTGCATATGCATCTGCACAAAAACAAATATTAAAAATATTCATCAGTGACAGGGAAAGGGTTAACGAGACAGATTCAAAAAAGAACTTTCCCTATTATGTTATATAATTGCACCCTCTCACCTCACCACAGCTTTTCGTTAATCCTCTTTTTTTTTTTTTTTGACCTTGATGCTCTTTCTCTTGTCTGTCTGCTTGTCTCTTCATCTTATCTAAACTCTTTGAACTCTTGTTATATTCTTTGGATTAGTGCAGTCAGCTGTGTTTGGGTGAGAGTGTGAGAAAGTCAGGTTCAGTAGCGTCGGAGTTCATCTCGTTCCACACACACTATCTCCTTCCAGGTTTTTCTCCCAACTCTGGCATTCTGCCTATTAACCATCGCTCTGTCTGCTCCGTGCCATTCATAACTTGTGAAGTGTCTCTGGGAGCGAGAATGTGCCCATTCACAAGAGCTCTTCCTTTGTCTTCCTTTTATTCACAAACAGTGCAAGACAATTGACAGGAAGGTCTGTCATAAAGTTAAGTCACCTATACTTCTAAAAATAAAGGTTCCAAAAGGGACTTTTTGTAGTGATGCCATATACTGTAATCCCTAATAACCGTTCAGTCATTGGTTTATGAACCAAAGGTTTCATAGATGTTTAATGATATGGTGACCCAGTAGTGCACAGCACAACAGAAAAAAGCTCTAAGTCAATGAAAAGATCTTTTTCAGTCTGAAAGTGTACCATGTATAAAGTTATTGTCTCTCAAAAGAAAGAGAGTCAAATTCATTGAAATGAGTCATTTCAAGCCATTTCATGTTGACCCTAGTCTCGCGTAGCCAGACCTTCAGACTGACGGCTGAAGGTCTGGAACTTATAGCGGCTTTCTTTGGCTAAGGCCCG
>JAUMHR010000047.1:2932245-2945167 GCA_032361145.1 Enteromius fasciolatus | reverse complement strand
AGGGTCTTGATTTCACTTTCATTTCAAATCCTGCAAGAATAGCAACTGAGATAACCTCGTGTTGTAGAGCTGCGCTGAACTTTAACTCTGCAAGCGGTTGGTATTGTGGATTATTCAAGGCCTTTAGGTTGAGCAATCCCCATTCTGACCACATGAACTTCTCCCACACAGCTTCCACATCCTGATTGTCTGTAATGTGGTTTCCTGAATGGTCAATTGTCCACTTAGATCCAACTCTCATAAAATACTTCTAAAAAATGAATCTCTGTAGTATGGCAAAGAGAGCCCAATGACCAGTCTCTATCTTAGCTGTATATGTAGTAGAGTAGTTTTTTCCATCTCAGGTCGCTGGCTAAGGTGAAAAACTTTTTATCCAGCAAGGACCTTGAAATTGCAATTCATGCATTAATTTCTTTGCGCCTGGATTACTGCAACTCTTTGTACATTGGCCTAACTCAATCTACACTCTCTTGGTTACAGATGGTCCAAAATGAACTAAAAAAAGAAATAATCACCCCTCTTCTTGCTTCATTGCATTGGCTCCCTATCAAATTCAGAGTTGATTTTAAGATTCTTCTTTTTGCATATAAGGCATTGCATAATTCTGCTCCAGACTATATCTGCAATCTTATCACAGTTTATGCAGCTTCTAGGTCCTTAAGGTCTAATGACCAGTTACTATTGACTGTCCCCCGTTCACGTTGTAAAACAAAGGGTGATCGGGCTTTCTCAGTAGCTGCCCCAAAACTCTGAAACAGCTTACCACTGCACATCAGAGCTTCTACATCATTGGATGTTTTTAAATCGGGCTTAAAGACATATTTTTTCTCTAGCATTCGAGTGATATTGTGCTATTTTTGAATAATTAATTTGTGAAATTGCTGTGTTATGAATTTTCATTTTAATTCTTTTATTTGTTTTATTTTTGTTGTTTATTTTATGTAAAGCACTTTGGATCAACTACTGTTGTGTTAAACTTGTGCTCTATAAATAAAACTTGACTTGACTATATTTACGTCTGAGGATTTGTCATTTACTTACGACCATGTCATTTCATTCCCACATTGTCTTTGCAACACAAAAAGAGAAATAATGAGAACGCTAAAGATGAGAACCTATTGCATTTGGTGTCATTGACGTCAAACCTACTGTTGCATGTTTTCAATTTTGGCATGTTCCTCACACAAAGCAATTGTATGGTTTCAGAAAACACTTCTCTTTTACCAGGAAGAACGAATGTAATACTGGTTTGGAAGGATGTGAGTGTGATTTTATAATACCAGAATTTTTTATTTCTGGAACAGTTGCTTTTTTTCAAAGGTGCAACGTGTACTTCTTCAGTTGCACTCTTTTGCTTGGGTGGCAGATAATGAGGTAAGTGAGATGTTTGCTGACGTCCCTTCAAGGGTATCAGAAAGGATAGCGACGGCTCAGGGTCACACAGAACGCGTCTTTGCATCTCACTTTTTAGATGCAGCTCTCTAGAATGGTTTTATGCCTTCTCTGCCATGTTGCTGTTGAATAAAACGGCTGCCATGCCAACTTGCCACCGTAAACAAAAGCTCACAACACTAGCCCCGCCTCTGGGGTATTCTGGTTGGTCCACTTTTTTTTTTTTAGAACTGACATTAATTTGTGGCACTGTGTGTAAAAATCTAAATTCTAAAGCCCAACAGTCATACAGTACAAGTCCATCTAGCATCGGTTTTTATAGACAAACAATGTAAAAGTAGCGCATTAGGTTAAAAAAACGCATTCTGGGTGAACAGCCCCTAAGATGTCATACCATAGGTTGAGTCTAATGAAGAAAAGTAGAAATAAATTATTTGAACCAAGCACAAAGATAAATGAATTAAGACGGATCTTTTTTAGTAAAGCTTGTACAGATCCCAAAGGCAAAGACGATAAACATATATATTGTATACATATATATATGCTGGAGCGGGAATTAACCAACTCATCATAGTCTTTCATTCACTACTGAAGCAATAGAGTTTCTGGGTTTCTCAGACTATTCCAGAGTACTGTAATTGTTAAAATGGCAATGGAGAAAGTAAATGTGCTTTTTTTGGTCTCCGTCCCAGCATGCGCTAATACAGAGCTGGTTTAACCCTGATCTTCTGCTTGATTTCTTGCGTACATGGTGATTCTGCTTCAAAAATATTTTTCTAGAGGAAGGCCAGACCATCGCAAAACATCCATGTTTAATAGCCTCTTCATCCTCTACTAGTCTTTGTCTGTGATCTGCGTCTATAAAACTGTTTGTTTTAAAGTGTTTGTCTGAGAAGTCACACTTCACAGCTTTTTATGCCTTTCCTCAATTCTTGAATCATCAAACATCTGCGCTGTCCTCCACGGAAGACTGCTTCACTGTAAGAGTAAACTTGAATCTGGCGGGTCGAGGAGGCTCAAGACTTGTGAGCTCCGGCTGTGAGCGCTCGGATGAGAAAGACGAGAAACCCCTCAGTGCGATGACGGGCCACCTAGCACGAAGTTTCACCTCGTAAAAAGATCTGTCATTATAGCGGAGGATTTGCCCCAGGAGGTCTTCTCTTTCACTGCCGCTCTGGAGCTTCGGAGACAGAAGCATCTGAAGGGGAAATTGGCCCCTGAAATGTGATGAGGTAAGAGGCGTCTTTCTCTCTCACACACCCATGCAATGAAACACAAATATATGTCTATAAAATCAAAAACCTTCACACATGAAAACACTTCAAAGTCCCACCTTCCGCATCAAACCGTCCATATCTTGTTGATCTTTTAGGCTTTAGGCAAAAAAATTCCACCAAACCACTCAAATAATCAACCCTTGTCAAACATTTAGACATTACTAAAATCTCTCTCTTACACACGCTCTCTTATACACTTTCCCCTGAATATTCAAGCCTAGTAAATACTTGCGAGTCTGTTGGCAATCACATATGTTTTCTACAGTTTGACCATGGCACTTCAGCATGTTTACAAAAGAATAATTTTTACAAGAGTAATAATGATCATCTCCTTGCCAAGTCTTGTAAAGTATGTTAAAGAACGGCTCTCCAAAAGAAAAATCCCAAACTTGAAAAATAAGGAAAGTGGTTTTGCTTTGTTTGATACAGAGCTCCAGCAAGTCTTCTCACATTCTAATGGAATTGTTTTCCCAGTTCAAATGGTATGATCCTTTACTAATCCTAATTTCTTTCCAAACCGGTATGACCTTGTATTAAAGTGAAAAGCAAAAGGAGATCACATTGCTCTTCACAATACAAAACCATGCTATTTCTGATAAACCAATGGCACTTTCATGCTACACATTATGTTTGGAAAGGCATGAGGATGAGCACACAATGACTGAAATGTCATTTTTGGTTGAATTTTTCCTTTGTGTAAAATGACGAAGGCTGGAAAAATGATGGTATAATGGTGTGACCGTAACACATAATAAAGTAACCAGACATGCCGTTTTCCAAAGGAAATGTTGTCATTGTGGCCAGGATGATGTTTTTTTCTTTTTAGTTCTTATGAGTAATTCTGCTAAAGTTTCTTTGGAGCTTACAACTTGTCTAATATCTGCCTGTCCGGCATTCACAGACAAGACTTTCCTGCTCTCTCCTTCATGTCTGCATTAGTATTTATCTGTTACTATTCCTCCAAGCTACCTTGACCGCAACGTCAGAAGTCAAAGGTCATAGGCGTAACCCCCTCGTCCGGTCAAGCACAAAAGGATAAGGGTTTTAGGAAGCATTATGTTTTGCTGATCAGCCAGGCATTTGACATGTCAGCCCAGCCTTGAATCCTGTCGCTGGAACAGAGCCTTTTTCAGGAGAACGATCACGAAGCCTAACGCTGTCCCTCAGCTATGACCAAAGCCAGTGAGGGGATACATGCTTGAGAGTATGTCTGTCTGCCAAAACTAATAATATTCACATATCATGATTTCCATCCATGGTCAGACATGGCGCTGCATTTCTAGCCAAAAAAAACTGTGAAGCTCATCTTCAAGATTTTTTTTCTTATCTCTCTCAATCCAAATGCATGTGAATGGGAGAGAGGTTTATTTTAGCTTGTCTGGACAGCACTACAGCTGTAATTGGAGGCATCCACTTTTTTTGTGCGGTCATTCAAATGTGTCGTGAGTTTTAAATTCAGGTCTGTGCTTGATTTGTTTGCTGGTAATGGTTTGCTTTTTTGAGAACCTACAAAGTGGGTTTACCATGGCCTTCTGCCTGCCACGGAAACACCCATTACTGGTAAATGCATTTCATATAAGAGCATGCAATCTATACCCAGACACTCTCTCATGTACCAAACAACAAGTCCCTTCCCAAGTACTTCTTTGGAAGTTTGCGGTACTTGGATAATTTCTCCAACTTAAGAGTTCCTGTAAAATACATCACAGTGTTCATGAAGACATGCCAGTAGACACGTAGTCCCATCCCTCACACAGCGAGTGAAACACATGCACACTTTAAGACTATTTTCATTATCCGGAATGAAACATCTGCAGAACGTCACCTCATAGAGTGATAGTGCTCAGAGGTTTGAGTGATTGGTACTCGCCTCCTTTGAAGGTATCCAACAGATCAGTTAAAGTTACGGATTGAAAACGCCCTCGCGTAACGCCATCTAAAATGTAAAAGGTGATCCAAGTTTGAAGGGTTTACATCAAGGCCCGACCGCCACCCCCTGCCAGTTTTTTCCAAACAGCTATATCCATAAAGATCCTTTTAAGTGCCATATGACTTGGTTTTGACATGCAAGGCCGTACAGAGAGCTAAGATATATGTCATGTGTTTACACATCATTGGTATTACATACCGGGCAAGTTTCCGAAATATGCTCTATTATGTTGTCCCTCGATGCCAATCTTTTGCGCTGCAGGGACTCCCTGGCCGTAAACACTTAATTTGGACAGTTTGTCATTTTTGCAGTGTTTTTCACTGATATTTACAGTAAGTAGGTGATTCACGGGGGAACGCTCATTCCTATTCTAATAATGTCTTTAATATGAGGGGAGTGTGAGTTTTTACCGGGTTTCTGGGAAATGAAATGATGTATGTGCACTATGCTCTTAAAGGTTGCGTAGGGTCGGGTAGACGTGCGCTAAACAACCGCTGCGCACTTGCCACAGCTGGAGGGGTTGAGGTCGCTCGCTCTGCCAGCAAAATGGCAGTGATTTATTAGCCGTTGAAGTTTAATGACTGAATTTATCTGCTTTGTGTCCCGTCCAAGAATCTGTCAGGGTTTTTCTGGATGTGCCGGTCAGTGCAGACAAACACAGAAGTGCTGAGGAGAGCTGACATGCCGGGGTTTCTCTGTTGGTCTGGAATACTCCTCACAAGACTGCTGTGAGCCACCCAAAGCAAGATCAAGCATTCGTGACAAAGCAACCATCAAATTCAAAGGGTTATGTGAAGGAACATGATTTGCATATCCTTATTTACTGTTAAATATTAAGACCTGTATTTTTTTTTCCATTTTGTGGAGAACATGTGAGTAATTCATCATGTCCAAGCAAAAGTCACCCACGTGATGAGTGTTGCTGGTGGTTGTTTTATTTGTATTTTTTGTCTATGTAGTCAAACGAGTCTCGATGCAGGTGTGTGTCAATCTCATAAAAATTTGCCCCTCAAGAAGAACCCCAAAAAGATGTCATTGGAGAAGTGTTACAGACACATACAAGGTACATGTTTTAAGTTCTTCAACTGCGGAGAAAACTTGTCCGGACAGCTTTCTAATTTTATTGCACAGACTAAAATAGAACAAACCCCTATCTTAAGCAGTTTGCTGTTCACTTGCACGTACACAGTCACACATTAACGAACATCCGTATGTTCATCCGACTTCTACACTCCTTGCGCAATCACAAGAAAGCACAATGTAAAGTTTTCCTGTAATGCATATATATTATTAGGTTGGCTTGAGAAAGTCAGTATCTCCTCCTAGAGGTGAGATCTTAAGACTGTTCAGAAGTTTGTTTTTTAACTCTTGATCTCACTGATTAAACTAAAACTCCAAATCATTTATATCACTTTAAACCTTCAAACCTAAAGCTATTAAAACTTCAAGCATTTTGCCTATGCTTTCTCAAACCAGCTTGAAGTTTGTTTTTCTTTTTGAGGATAAGGTTTACCCTGTGTTAGAAGTGTGATGTACAGCTCATAGAAATGAAGTAAAATAATCCAACAAACCAGCGTTAATATATTTTATCTCTCACAGGAAATGCTGTCTACACACTGGATGTCTTTAAAGGAGCTCAGTGTTTTGTTTATGGACCTGTGCAAATCATCCAAATATGATCTGTTTTGGTTGGCACTTTCCAGGTGAGTGACTAATAATACTGGGAAAAGACTGGCATTTATTAAAAAGGAGGCTAACGTGCCATCTCCAGTAATAATGCAACCATATACCCAGATTTCATGATGTTCCAGGTTTCAATACTTCCAAATGCTTTTTTAAAAGATAATATTATGAGTAAAATGAAAGTTAAGCTTCATTGCCTTTTACCAAAGAAAATAATTTCAATTGTTTTTCACAGTTGTTGGCTTACTATAAACAATTATTTAAGCTGGAAAATGACTTCAATGTTAACCATTTGTATTCTTTTCAAAGTAAAGCCAACCTGACCTACAACCACCACAATCATGTTTGGATCTACAACTTCCTCCTGACAGCTATGGAATATTTTCTGACAAATATGGCAGATATTTTCCTAACTTCCCTCCCTGGATATCTGAGCTGTGCTTTTACTGGAAGCTCAGTTCTGGCGTTTAGGGTTGAGACTAATCTGGGCCTGGCTATGAGCCATTTCGTTCCCCTCTGACACGGACCTGTGTGTGTGTGTGTGGTAGGGAGTGGTGTATCCATACAGGACTCGCCCATACCTGAGTGAGTGATAGTGAAGTGTAAGAGACTCTTTGTGAAGCACAGATCAAGAGATGAACACTAGTAGGAAACTATCTATGAATATGATGACCGTGGAACCGTTTTGAAAATAAAATTGCCATTAATTTTTCTGAATAGAATAATAAATAAAACTTAATACAAAGCACTGCACATTTAAACTGCTCATTTTTGCGCTCTGAACAATAGTGGGTCGGTGTTTGTGTACTGGAGCTTTCTGGAACAGCAGTAGGAGTGTAAGCTTCATTAGTTTTGTACTTACTGAGTTTGCAGTATTTCTGACAGGTGGCAGTGTAGCTAATATCTGTCTGTTATTTTTCAATTAAAATCTGACGCTTGAACCACGCTAACACTAAACAAATGTCTCTTCTCATTACCTCCTACATCAACACCTCATTTTTTAACTCATTCTGTACAGCTCTTGTCTTTTTCTGTCTTTTGCACAACTCTTTCCTGTTTTATTTGAGTGTAAAACCCATTCCTCCCACTCTTTCACCTTGCACTCAAGGTTTCCTCTAGCACTCAGACTAAACAGCCCTTACTGAGGTGCATGTCTGTCTGAGTGTGTGCTGAGAGCGAGCACTACTGCTTTTCAGCAGCTGCTGAGACTTGCTAATTGGTGGCTATCACTAAGATATGCAATCAGGCTGTCTATCTAATGTATTTCCCATCATAAATTATCCTAGTAATCTTACTCCAAGTGGCTTTCTCTGGACGTCCAGTGATGTTGCCAGGTATGTGCAGAAAAACAAGCAACCTAGTCTTACAATACAGCCCTTAAAATAAACCTCTTGTTTTAGAAAAACAAGCCTGCTCTAGTTGTTTGTGATTCTATGGATGTGTGGTTTATGATTTAAGGACAATTGCTTGACCTTTGTTGATCTGATTTATTTTAGTATAAACCTAAAGCAAGCATACATTTGCGATGTATGAAACCAATAATGGAAACTCGTTTATGTACATATTTGTCAGAGACTTTTAATAAAACAAGCCCAAAAACTGCTTGTGTTAAGTGGATATAGCAACACGGACCAGCTCTTTACGTGTAGTGACGGGCAGATGGCGCCAGTGCAACTTACAGTAAACCAAATAAGCGGGGAAATATTAAAAAAGCATATTAGACGCTTTTTTGATGAATTTGTGTAAAGAGAAGGATTTTGTTCGAAAGCACGTATCCATGAAAATCTGTCCAGAATTTCGCCAACTCGATTTTTAGACACTTACGTGTGAAACTGCCACATGCTTAAAAAAAACTTCCCCATTGATGCAAAAAAGTACTGAAATAGCCTATCACCTATTCCGTAATGGGAATATAAAATATATTAAATGCCTATTTTCTCCTGAATCTGTGTGTCTATGGAAACGGGATGTCGTCTTGTAAATCCTCGGTGCTGTGGAGTACCGGTCTGACCGCTGCTCACATGTCCAGCGCGCGTTTGGAGCAAGTTGGTATTTTGTTACGCGCGCTCGTGCGCGCACCCCCACACCTGTACGTGGTGATGGACACACACACACTTACACATGTGATCACGCCCTCACTACCTAGCACTCTTTCCGTTTTCCACGCAACCTTGCAGATGACCGAGAAGCCCCAAAAGGCGTCAGCGCTGCGATCATGTGATGCGGATGATATTCAAACTGGGATTACGCACATACTGTAAACTATGCTTCTGCACGTAGCGACATCCCAGCATAACACAGCAGCGGCTATTTCTTATTATGGTCAATATATTATATATTTATTACGTATTAAAATAATACATTATATACCCTAAAGATTATGCTAATTAAGCTTAAAAATAAATTCGTTTTTATTTATTTATTAGATTTGATTTTAAATTAGATTCTAAATTATAGATTTATAGCTTATACATCTGCATGCAAAATAAATAAGGAGAATTTGACATAAAACATACGCAGAGCTGGTCATTTATAAAGCGTCGCCATGGACGACCGTCATTATTCAAAAATATCTGACCAATGAATGCCGGGACCGACCAATCATAATGCAAACCTGCGATACGAGGAATAGTAGTAGAAGTGACAAAATATTAGCCGTAATATTGCTTTTATATCGAGCACCTAAACATAAGTGATGCGAGAGAATCTCTTTTAGTTATCGTTTGAGTGAAATCTGCGCATCTTAGGAGTCCACGCTGACACCACTATGGCCACGCCCACCGGTGACTCGTCCAATGGCGTGAGTTTCATTCGCTGAGCTGACCGACAGCTGAAGCTGTTCGTTAAAACCGGGGAACGGCGTCCGTGATCATTCATAACGGCAAGAGGAAGAACTTGAGGATCAAGACGACAAATCCAACAGGAAGCGGAATTAAAGCAACCTTCGTTCGCAGGGACTAGAAGTGCGCCTGGATTTTGCGCACTCTTCTCCGCGCCTTTGTGTTCTCTCCGGTGTCCACTAATAATATACAGTGTCGGCAATACTAAGATTTGTGCCAGGGAGTGAGTTTCTGATCTGTTCGGCGTCCCATTCCCAATGAACGCAACGCACTTGGAGACTGGCGGCAGGCTAAGCATGGGATTACTTTTGTGATGTGGATTGTAATAGCCTTGGAAGAAAAAATTGATTTACTTCTCAACAATGTGAGAGGACCTGCGTCCTGGATTCTCATATTTCTGGATATTCTGAAAATAATCGGCAACAGCTGAGGGACGCTATAACATACTTGCCGCGGATCTCGAGCTCTCCGTCTCTCTCAGGTGTCTGCACGCGCGTTTTCGGACCAACATGGGATTCTTGTTGCCCCTATAGGTCGGACCCCTTGTGAAGAAGCCTTTACTCATGTCTAACTTGCTTTCCGAGACCTTTACCAATGCGTTTGCTAAAGTCCGCCTATCATCGGATAGGGTTTTAAAAAGATTTATTCGCCTTATAAATTCAATCATGAACTTTGCCGTTCGCGTGCTCCAGTTATTTCTTGTGACGCTTCTGTATTTTTCAGCTGTCAAGGTAAGTTTTACACACTTGTGCATGCATAGCGAACGAACCAGACGTGTTGGTTGAATTGTAAATAATGCTATTTCGAATGCAAAGAGTCTGCGCCACTATATTGGACGTCCTTGTGTTTCCCCTTGGGAGGTCACTGACCATGTATTGCCGAGCTATTCAAAATCATTTAAACAAGCTAATCGGAGCACCCCACAGTGAGCCATTTAACTCTATAGACAGGATACACCCGGGGGAATTCAACTGTGTTCGCAGTCAGAGTCAATTCAACTGTTTGTAAGTTTGTTGTCGATTTTAGTGAAGGCCCTATCATAGCCACCTTGGTGATATTATTACGCTTTAAAGGCGCAGCTACAGTGTAGCGCTTCAGACGCACCGGGTACCAACAACATATCCGGCTTCTGGAGATCTCACAGTGTTGAGATATCAGTCATTTAAGTCATCATTTGAGCCAAACTTGATCTGAAACTTTATATTCAAGGACACGCGTAAATACAAGTAAAATTGTTCATCAGGCAGTTGAGAAGTTTGGATTTGCTTCTATTGAATAACGTGTTTCTCAGTTATTCACAGACAAAAATGATCTAAAGCAGTATGAAACCCAAGAAGCCGGTCTGTTCAATTGAGTAAAAGGCTCAGACAGCAGGCAAAAAAAGCTTCATTGAGCAACTCACATGGAGCTTTTGTGAAACCTCAGAAAGTGAAATGCTCACTGGTCTCTAATGCAGAGTCCGGGTCAAGTTTTGACTTGAGACTAGACTTCAAGGCCAAGTCTGAGGTTTTTTAAGGCCAGGTCTAAGTCTTAAGGTTAGTGTTAGAAACCATGTTGCAAATCAATAAAATTCATATATTTCTAAGAAATTCTCAAAAAGGCCAGTTTGGGTTTCATGTTGTGTTCATGATTGACATCTTTTTATCCGTGATCTTTAGTCTCTCATTAGGAGTCAAAGTCATGTTTCAAGTGAACTGCTTACATGTCTGTTTAGTTAACTTGAGTCTGAATTTCAGACTGATATAGGTTTACTTTATATACATATATTTTAAAAATGCAACATTTAACTAGATACACATGGAGAGAGAGTAATTCTTTAACATTAAGTTTGAACTTTGGCTTTGAAATGAAATTAGGTAATTTGTTGCATCATCCTAAACCTGTGGCAGTGCAGTGGTTAATAACTAGTCAAACCCGTTGGGACTCATTTGATGAACAATTGGCAATGAATATGTAGAAGAGTGTTTAACTATACATTTCTGATTAAAATGTCTTTTTTTTTTTACCACAGAGTGCCTACATACCCATTGAGGAAGGCAGAAGGACATATGACGGTGAGTTTCTTCTCGGCCTGGCACTCAATGGTGTCACCCAGATACTGGACAGACACAGATTGACCGAGTATATCGCCCTCTAGTGGACCTCTAGTGTGCCTTTAATCAAACCGTCACTGCATCATTTCGGATAAATCTGTAGTATTTATTAGAATCTCACGAGCCAGTGTGGTTTGTAATACTTCTCAACACGCAAAGCCCCAAGGGATAATTTGGAAGAAGCATGCATTGCCAAACCTCTCATTGCTCAATCTAAACCAGACAACATTTTATTAAAATTAATCGTGGTGCCGAAAAACAGACATGCAACTGTTCAGAACACACACAGGTTACTTTGACATGTTTTGGGGTGCTGTTTTTCGAGGCAGGCGGAGTGCAACACAAGGAATGCACATGGTTCATATAGACACCCATCTCAGTCACAGATTCCTAGAAGTGCTACCAGATTTCCAAACAGTGTCGGGCTTGAAGAAGAGCAAAGACCATCTTGCTCCCAGTGGTGCAACTTGGCCTACATTTGTCAACTGATTTGTCCTTTTCCTCTGAACTTGCAGTGGTGCCATTCATGGAAGTGTATAACAAGTCTCTGTGCCGTCCTCGGGAAATGCTGGTGGAAATTCAACAGGAATACCCCGACGACATCGAGCACATCTTCATACCGTCCTGTGTGGTTCTCACCCGCTGTGCTGGGTGCTGCAACGATGAGATGATGGAATGCACCCCTATCGTCACATACAACATTACCTTGGAGGTCAGAGACCCCTAGCTTCCAGACTCTTGCTCCTTTTTCTCTTTAGTTTATTTTTTCCGCTATCCCTCTGAATCTTAAGTCTACTTTTTGGAAACCCTACACTCCTCTACTTTGTCTCCCACACTCAAACCATTTATTTTTCTCTCTTTAGCCAAGCCTTCTCCTGAATAAGAGAAGCCAACTTTAGGTAGTGTTGAATACCTGTTTGTCTGTTCTAATGTGTTTCTTGTTTTTTTTATTTTGTAGATTAAACGAGTGAAACCTCTCCGTAATCAGGGTGACTTTTTCATGAGTTTTGCAGAACACAGTGAATGCCAATGTCGGTAAGAAGCCTCACACGTAACATACAAAGAAACTTTTTATAGCTTATTATAAGACAAACCCTGTTCTTACCCCATTCCTTTTTTATTATTACTATGATAGATGTCCCCAAAAACTGTCAGATTTAGCAAACCTTTGGGGATAATTTTATAAACTCACTCACTTTCTATTGTCTCTATAATTGAATTTATAGCTGTATTTTATATGAGCTCTTTTATATGAGTGCAGGTCTTGAACTATAAGTCAAACAATCATCTTCACTGAGGTAATGTCTTTTTTTTTTTGTTGCTCTGTCAGGGTGAAAAAAGATATTCCGGAGAAAAAAGAAAAGTAAGTGCCGTTGTTCTTGTGTGGGGATGTTGTATGTGAGTGCATGCTTCAGCTCTGGCTCTATTTTGTCATTTCTCCCTTCATCAGTCCTGCATTCATTCTCATGTCTTTATCTCAGTCACCCTTATCTCCAGTTAGGTGTATTCCTTCCTGTTTTCCTTTTCTTTCTGATCCTTTCATCTCATCTCCATGCTTTTCATGTTACGTAAAGCCATAAAATCCGATTGTGAAAGAGCTCTTCATTGTTGTTGAACCAAGCGAACAGGTGATTTAGATCTCGAAAATCATTAGTGGCACAATTGTCAAACTAAAGCTATGCATAACCTAGGACTGGGCGATATATA
>JAUMHR010000047.1:2897974-2913187 GCA_032361145.1 Enteromius fasciolatus | reverse complement strand
TACTTTCAAGTTCATTCATAACATTAGAAACGCTAGTTCGTGTTCCAGTATAATCCGTCCGCCGAAACTCATCCAGTCAGAAACATTCCGCGGTGCGATTAAAATGCGTTAAAAAATTTAACGCGTTATTTTTTGTGTAATTTATTAATCTAAATTAACGCGTTAAAGTCCCGGCCCTAGTTTAAAGGTAAACTTATGCAAGATGAGTTTTGCAATCTTACTCAGGAAAACTATTGATGAAATATCTTGGTAACTGTTTATGACATTTACTAGTAAATTCCATGACACCATATTTTGTACTAGAATACTAGCCATTTATTAGTGCTTATTAAGCACATATCAATGCTTTTTCCCAATAACTAAACTTAACAACTACTGCACTAACTATTAATAAGTAGCAAATTAAGAATTCTCAGGAAAAGTTCATAGTTAATAGTTACCTATTCTCAAGTCTTACCATATATTCTGAGTGAAATTGTTTCACTAGATGTTTTTTTCAGTCTAACAAATCAGAACACACTCATTAAGATGGTTTATTCATTAATAACAAAAAGAGGTGCAGTGTTAAATGTGCTAACACTGACATATTCTATGTAAACTATTGCATCAATAAATTAAATAATAACTTCTAAGTAAAGTAAATAACAAATAAGCCTACTGTCACGCTGAAATCATTAAGACTAGCATTCAAATACAGTGGATTTTGGTTGCGGGAAAAAAAGGAATTTTCATATTCAAGATAAGTAATTAAGAGATTCATATAAGAGTATAGTAATTTGGAACAACATTGTGACGAACTCTTGTCATATAGGCTAGTTTACATTTATTTCATTTTCTTTTCATATGCATTTTATATATAGTGTGTATCTGTGTTCATTCAGAGGGATGTTTCTTTGGAGTCTCTGATCTCTGTAACGGGTGGCTGGAATGACAGGATCTCTGTAAAAGTGTGACCTGCGAAGTGACAGACAGATATTATAATCATTAAAAAAAGAATTGTGCGTTGTCACCTCTCTTCATTTTTTTTCAACTCGTGCCTATTCGTTCTTATCTTTAACCCATAGGAATAAAACCTAGCAATTCTTTTATTTTAGATTGCAACTATTAAGATGCCATCTCATACGTTTCCATTGGTCCAGAGGCATTTCTGTGTTGTCCATAGAGTGATCATAAGGCAGGGCCTCCGTCTCTTCCTCGGGTTCTCTGAACTCTGTGAACAGCGGGAGCTCAAGAGCCTCTGCAGCGCTCACGCGTTGTTCTGGATCCAGAAGCAGCATCCGCTCCAGCGCACTCACCGCTTAAAACAAATGCTGCTCATTAGACACAAATAACCGACCCTAACAGTACAGCAAAATAAAGACATGACTTACCTTCTGAGCTGGCTTTAATGAAAATGGTGTTTAAGTCTTTCTTTGGTACTTTAGGTAGACCTCTGATGTAGTTTTTGGCCTGTTTGGGTAGATGCAGAAAACACACACACGCATTAGTTGTGCATTTGCATGTCTGCATGTGTGTGTGTGTGTGTGCAGTTCATGTCTCTTCTAGTGTTTCTGTGAGTGTAATATACTCACATCTTGGCTTTGTAGCTTCATGATGAAATCTGGTGCTGGTGTTCCTGTGATTTTCATGATCTCTCTCAGCTGGTCCAGATCTGTAAGTCTATATCAAGGATTCATTGAAAGAATAGAGGCAGCACAAGTACTTTTTTATCTGTTTAATCTCAAGTCAGGTGAGTTTACTGATGTCAGTTATATTGTAAAAAAGATACGGTCATTTCCTTTAAAAAGTGGCCTTCCCAGCAGCATCTCCGCCATGATGCAGCCCACTGACCAGATATCAACTAAAACAGAAAAGAGTTTACACATTAATCATTGAACCAGCCGTTCTTACTTAACTTGGATTGTAAAGTTCACAGTGGATGCTTTTGCTGTTTTTAAGGCAGAATTGAGTAATGTTTGTTGCATAATATGACATTTCCCCTCATCCAAAAGTAACCTTTAAATTTGTAAGCAGAAATCGTTGAAATGTTAATTTTTTCATGGTTTGAAGTTCTTTTGACTATCATAACTAATGGTAAAATATATATTTCTGTTGAAATACAAGGCTACTTAACTGTGAATAACGTAATAGGTATGTTATACGGATCAATAAATACTGATGCAAAAGAAAAAATTAAGGAAAAATATGGTTTCATGTTATTTTAATGACTAATTATCAATATTACCTAGTTGCTAATTATTATGAATATAAGATAAGAGGAACTTTATTTATCCTGAGGGAAATTCGTTAATACTTCTTTAATATTAATACCATATTGGCTGTTTATTGCTTAAAAAGCATATATTGTATAGATCTTAAACCTAAAGTTGACAACTGCTTTATTAATTGTTAATAAACGGCAAATTAAGAGTTTATTGAGGCAAAATTTGTGGTTATTGTTTAGTTAATGGTAAGAGCTCGTCCATAAAACAAAGTGTGACCAAATTTATTAATGAATGTAAAGGTCAGCATTAAATCATGTATGTCTAAAGCATTAAAGTCTATCAGGTAAAACAAGTTTATTGATCCAATTCAGTCAATCTGTTATTTTGTTAAAACCATGTTTAGTTTATGAGCAGAGCTATGATACAATTCAGTTCATGGTGCAATGCAAACATATTTGTAACTTAAAGGAACATGGCACTTTTTTTAGCATAGCATAGATCATTGAATCTGATTTGACCAGTAGCACCAAAGAGTTTCGATATCTTTTCTTTTTAAAACTTGACTGTTCTGTAGTTACATTGTGTACTAAGACCAACAGAAAAAGAAAATCTGTCTGCCGGAGATCGGCTGAAAGGATTTGAAACGGTAAAACTCAACTGTTTAACTCTAGGTGAGTTGGAAAATGAGCCTCTTTTTTTTTTTCCTTTAAGCTGTTACTAAGGGCAATACTGAGTTTACTGTGATGTCCTACAGCAACATCTAGTGTTTAGATGATGTAACAGCTACGTCTTTGTTGGTAGTTCTGTATCTCACCTGTTTGCGAGTAGTGCATCCAATTGAGGATAACCTCTGGTGCTCTGTACCAGCGGGTCACAACATAACCTGTCATCTCTGAATCTGCCTGACGTGCAAGTCCAAAGTCCAAGATCTGCACACAAAGATATTTGAAACTCCAGCTTTTCAGGAAAGTTGATGTTTAGATATTCATTTAAATTGCGCTATAGACCAAGTTGCATAAATACCTTCAACTCACAGTCCTGGTTCACTGCCAGATTTCCTGGTTTGAGATCCTGAACGACGACAACCAAGTAGACATTTACACAAGTAATACATATACATCTAGGTAGTAAAAATGCTCCTACTTATTATATAAAGCCTGTTTTGTTTTTTTTAAGAAACAAAAATGCATGCCTCCATATATTTTCTCAGTCATTATAAAAGAGAAAAGATGGAGAGAGGATGAATGAATGTCAGGGTTGAATGAAGTGGTCACCCAACCCCCTTCTGGATCTATTTAAACTCTCTGGGGTCACTTACCCTGTGAATGATCCCGGCTGAATGAATGTACTGTGGAAACAGAGCAAGAGATTTATAGATACCACAAAGTAAAAAAGGACAGAGTGCTTCACAGATGAGAGTGTGTGTGTATCTGTGCCTAACCTTCAGACCCCTCAGTATCTGATAGACCAGAAACTGCACCCTGTCCTCTGATAGTCTCTCCATCTTCATCAGCTTTCCTAAATCAGTGCCCATAAACGGCATCACCAGGTAACTGACAGAAAAAGACAAAAGCTGCTGTTTAATTGTTGGTCTATAATGACAGAACTTAAAACAATTGATCTGAATTACATAAATGTTAGTAGTTTAATGGTAGTTTAAATGTTGAAAATCTAGGTTTTTAGGTTGACATCTCCTGAAGTAGTGCAATAGGACAGAAAGAATTAACTTACAAATCCTGAAATCGGTCCAACAAGATTTCTGAGGTAAAGACGCCCAGCAGTCCAATAACCTGAACAGTCAGTTAGAATTAGATATGAGGATGCACAAACAACATTAACAATATGGCAAACTTCATAGAGAGAGACAAAACCAGGGACATGGCCAGCTTATTAATTAATGACACGGATCTTTAATAATGTACATGGTAAATGTAGATGTTGCTGACATACATTCTCATGTTTCATGTGCTTGAGGAGTCGTAGCTCTCTGTAAGCGCGTTTGGCAAACAGTCTGGACTGGAACGGCCGGTGGAGCTTCTTGATGGCCACACGCACTCCCGTTTTACGGTCACTGGCTGAACTGTGGATGTATTGAGAAGAGTAAGAGTAACAATTGTGTATGTAACCACCTACAAGACCAATGCTATTTGAAGTCCACCATCTGTGGACATCGCATGGTCATGCATTTTTCTACCTTTACGTCCGGACCTGAAATGTGGTCAGGAAAGAGGTTTAGCACAGTATAATGTGCAACAAGTTTATTACTCAATCTAAAACTTGAGAAACTTGGACGAGTGAAAGAATCTGTGAAAGCGGAAAGCTTGATAAAAACCAACACGATGTCTTTAATTCGGCAACTTCTGCTTGTTAAACGCAAACAATGGCATCAGCGGGGGGCTTTGTTATGTGACCTCTTGTCTTGCAAAGAAAGAATAAGGTTTACAGAGGTTTCACAGTTTCACCCAGATAAGCCAGGAGGCATTTAGTTGAAGAACAGTGAAGATGGAAGTGCATGATGCAGTTAAAAAAATAAGGCCAATCTTAACGGCTTTCATTGCAAAGTAGAAATATTCTCATATTTACTTAAGTTACAGAGTCTGTGGACTATTGCTTTGTTTCAACATGCGCCTGAAGTCATTTTAACAAACGCGGGGGGTGGGTTTGGGGCTCCAAACAAAACTGGAGGGGGTTACATTTATAAAATGCATTTAAGTACACATACAGTACAGTTTAACAGTATTTTATATAACTGCAAATTAACTTTACAAGTGCACTGAATAGACGCTCTCGAACATAAATTGTGTCGTCAGCTGTAACCATAGCAACATAAAGCTGCTCTAACTAAAGTACTGCCATTTCTTAGAAATGTGTAACACATTTAACGTTAGCTGTATACAAGTAGCCTATACCACTGAAACAGTATTAAGAAAGCTGTATTGCGTAAGACGACTCTTTGTACGATGTCCCGAAAACTACGGAACAGAGATTATTTTAAAAAGTCGATCCCCTGGAAGTAACGCTAGACAATGATTCACTTTTAAATATTAATAATATCTTTACCAAACCGTCCCGTACGCTCCGGTTCCTATCTGAATGAGATCTCGGTATCTCTCCGGCACGTCCCAAACGGTCCTGTTTATCTCCTGGCGATAAAATCCTGCCCTGGTTCGGAGTGACATCCTCAGAGAGTGTTGAAAGTAATGTCTTTCAAATGAGAAAATATCCTTTTTACGTTCTCATTGTTTATCGGGTATTTTGATCAAGAAACTCTCGGAGAACGAGCGCAAACGGAGCGAAACTTGGAGTGCACCGGTAGGTTTGGGGGCGGATCAAAGTTTCCACAATTACGCGTCGGACACTGGCTGGAATAAACATTTGAACATCGTAATGCAGCGTTTTCAGAATGTTATCGGATTTGTAAATTAGGTTTAATTGACTCCTCCTAGCTTTAAAATGCTTACCACCGTGACAGGTTTCAGTAAAACAGTTTCGCTTTATTAAAAGAGTTGGTGAGGGGGTCGTGGATACATGTTCAGGGGACTGGCTTACTCACAAAGAGAAAAAGACCAGTGAAACAGCTGAAGGCAGTTTTTATCTTTGTTAAAGGCATGCAAGAGACCAGGAGGAGGGTGCAGATACATAAGGGCAAAGTGCTAAGGCCACATAACAGAACATCTGAACAACATCAGAGAAGTGGCACTTGTTTGTATCAAGTGTTTAGTATATTTTTTTACACTGTGCTGAAAGCAGGGCAATTGTTGATTGTTCATTTACATACAGTGTAAATGTGAGAAGCCACGCCCATTTCCCCATTCAGCTTTAGAGGATGCTGACTAGTTTCATGACATCAAAGTAGTCATTCAGGATCTTCCAAAACATACACTGAATAATAATTGTGACATTAACCATGTTAACCACTTCCTGATATGCAGTTGCCTATTTTAAAAACATACACGTGTTCATTCTCTAAAGACCTGCTGCGGTTCTGCAAATACATTTAAACACTGTGTAATTAATTTCACAGACGAGACATTCAGAAGTCTGAAAAGGAAAGAAATGATCTTTTACGTAAAAAACAACTGAATTATTGTTTTTTTATTATATTTAAAATATTTTTTTCTTTGACATTATTTTCATAAGTTCTTTTGTTTCTTATGTTCTTAAAATTGTCTATGTTGTACATTTGTAAAAATTAAAGGCAGTATGGAAAATGTATTTGTTGTTGTTATTGGTTGATTGATTAAATGATTGATTGATTTTTGTTATCATAATAAAAATTTACTTGAGCACAATCAAAATAATGTCACAATGCAAACAATTATAATGTTTTTTTTTTATGCATGATTCCATTTTTTAGAATGAATTATGACCCAGATGTGTCCTTAACAGGTTTTGATATATATGATATTAACAACTGACTTGTACTATATAAATGGAATAGACTGTTCCTTTAAATAACCTGAGAAAAGAAAAACAGTTTGTCCAGCATATGTTGAATTAACCAGCACTGTTGTAGTGCAGCACAAACTAGCAGTTAACCTTTATTTCAACCTTTTGTTAAGAAAAGTCAGTATTTGTGGCTGGGATGAGTTTTACCACTACCATATGTTTTCTGTAACTAAACAACTGTTAAATACTTGATTTTCACCTGAGGTGTGATTCCATGCAAACGCATATGATGCATTTGAGGTATGTTATAATCAGAAAGCCTTGCAGATGCAAAACGATCAAAGACAGATTATGTAACCGATTTAGTTTTATGCAGAGACTTTTGTACATTGATGCATATATGAACCTTTTTAAGACACGCATCTCACTCCATCCAACATTGTAAACATATTTTTCTCTTCCTCTTGCTTTGTTTTGGTCTTGTATAAAAGACACCATACCCTGCTTCCCCTGTAGACACCTGTCTCACATCAAATATAAAAAACACTCAAAACACACAACTCTGCACACATACACACAACATGCACCTTGTAATATTAATACATTGTGTCTATGTTCAAACAATACTGGTCGTGTTTCGCTCTTAATTAAGTGTGTATGAACACACACCCACACACAGGAAGGGCGTCATGCCTTGGAAATACATAGTCATTGTCCCTGGTCGGACTGCAAGGTGTCTTTTATATAGTATCCACCAGTCCTGTAGTACGTATGTTTGAAAGACAGACAGCGGCGAGGGGCGGCATCTTCCTGGATTGTAGTTACGCTTGGTTTTATTGTTCAACCTGAAGACTTTCGGGTTTACTTGGAGGATCTTTAAAATTGCTTACTTCCTCAAACACTAGCTCTGTGTAAGGAGAAAGAGAGAGTGAATTCCTCGATAAAGACAGGAAGTGTGACAAATACGAGTTGAATTACAAGGTTTTGGCAGATCTCGTTCACAATGATTTTCTGAATGAATAAATAGCCTCAGCATGGTGGTGTTTTAGTATTTAGTTTACAACCTTCAATCCAGACAAAAGCAGTGTAAGATTTCCTCTCACCCTTCCACTCCTCCAGCGTGCGATCCTTGCTCTCAGGGGTCTGATCATATGGAGGCGCCTCGGGTTCGTCTTCAGGATCGTGGTATTGGGAAAAGTATGGATGGCACAGGGCTTCACTGGCTGAAATCCTCCCGTCACAATCTAACACCAGCATTTTTTTTAAGAGCTCAACCGCTAAAGATGGGAAAGATTTAAACATTTTTTTACTAATTCTGTTTTGAATTGATTGCACATCAAGGATGATAACATAAATGGTGACTTTCAATCATTCTAAATTTAAGATGATACAATGATGCAAAAGAACAATGTCATTGGAACTTTCAAAATCCTTTTCGTCAGATGATGAATGATAAAAACATCGACAGCCAATCAGAATCCACCACAATATCATTAAAAGGTTCTGAACTTATTTCCCCAGTTGATGTAACATTGATAGCCAATCAAAATCCAGAAAACATCAAAGAGCTCAAGCATTACGAGTGGCAGACGGTATGAATACAGTTCGCACTGATATGGCCTGTCGGTGCTAATATAGTTATCTTTCTCAATGTGAGCACTGCAGGCCTTTAGCCTTACCTAGAGGATTTGCTCCTCTAAATATCTTCGCCAGGTCCTGCTGAGGCATGTGTGGAAGAGACTGGATGTACTTCTGAGCCTAGATGGATAATACCAAAAATGATGGTTTAAATTTCAGTCAATCTGTCATCCAACAACTTTAGACAATGTTAGTAAACCAGTTAAACCAAAAACTGAACAGTTCTCTTCTCACATGTTCGGAGGATATCTTCTTCAAAACATCAGCCGTAGGAGTGCCTACAACCTCCATGATTCTCTTGAGCTGATCTATATCTGAACAAATTATGTCAAGGACTCTATAACAGTTTAGAGTTTTTAGCTGAAAGCCTGGCATGGAGAGATACCCATCTGATGCCTCCATCTTTGGAAACTGTTCCCTTATATTCAGCTTCTGTAATTTAATTTGAACCACTTAGGCTGCGCTTTCCTCACCTACCTTTACAGGAAGCAAGACTCACTCAAAAACCACACACAAACATACTAAGAGGAGGTTTAAGTGAAGGAAGGATACAATCGTTGCCAGGAAACAAAACCTTCCCCTTCAGAAGTTCACCCATGATGCATCCAACAGACCATATATCCACTGTAAAACAGATTTGATCAAAGAATTGCAAAGATCGTTAAATGCAGATCTATTTATCTACAGTATCTATTAAAAAACATAAGAATATTTTTTTTCTTATTTGACCTGTCTGGTTGTAATGCATCCAGTTAAGCATGATCTCAGGTGCTCGGTACCAACGAGTCGCCACGTAACCTGTCATCTCATCATCTGTCTGCCTGGCTAATCCAAAATCCAGGATCTGAGTTTTGATTCAAAAATACAAATAAACAAAAGAAATGCACTGTGATGATTCAGGAATTGTGTGTGTTTGTTGCCTTGAGAGCAACTCACCCTGAGTTCACAATCTTCATTCACTGCTACGTTGCTCGGCTTTAAGTCCTGCAAACATGCGTGCAAATTCAAATTTGTAACATTTATGTTGTTGAAATATGTAGTAATTATGTTAAAAGAATCAAGACTCTAGTGGCCTATTAAATGGACACTAAACAAAATCTGAGGAGGAGGAAAAGCACTCACTCTGTGGATAAGCCCAGCTGAATGGATGTACTGTTTGTGAGAGAAAAAAAGTTAGAAGAAACAGTAGGACGTAGTAAAAGAGGCACAAAGAAAGAAAACCGTTTGCCTCTGCAGTTCGGAACTGGTTCAAACATTTGAACTGAAAGTGTACCTTAAGGCCCCGGAGAAGCTGATAAATGAGGAACTGTACATGTTCATCTGAAAGTCTCTGAAATTTGACAATGTTGTTGAGATCCGCTCCCATCAGGTTGGTCACAAGATATCTAGAGAGACAGAAACCGTCTTAGCTTATAGTTGATTTAGTGCCTTTAAATCACACTTGCAAATAAAAAATATATTGGTTGATAATTGGTTGACTGCATTTGTTTTAAACAAAGTACCATTTTAGTTTTATAGACATTTAAAAAGCTATTTTATGCCTTCACGAATGAAGATATAGTGACCGGGCAGACACTCACACCTCATTGAATTCTTCTAGAGAAGCTGCGGGAGTAAAAACATCCAGCAGTCCGATAACCTGGAATACAAAAATACATAAAGCACGAGTGACTCAAGTACCTCTAAACTGTCTCGATTCAGATGTTTGATGATCGTCAGCAGTTGTGCGAGTTATAATTGTACAGGATTGGGCATTTGGTATTTGTTTGCTCTGTTGTATCGATGTGTTTGCATGTGTTTTTGAGGCACCTACATTCTCATGCTTCATGTGTTTGAGGAGTCTCAGTTCTCTGTACGTTCTTCTGCTGTGGATGAGGGACTGGAAAGGTCTGGAGAGTTTCTTGACGGCCACTTTATGACGAAGGCGCACATCATATGCAGAGCTAGATAGAGCAACAGACAAAGGATTCAAATTATTTTGTGCAACTCAAAACTAAAGTTTCTGCTTGTAATGAGACAGCAGTCATTTTCCATGATGAAAGGACTTGTATGTTCCTGTTAAAATTGACCTTTTGTTTAAAATGGTATCGCTTCCTTATAGCGGTGGACCATGTTAAATACACTCTGAATGCCCTCTTCAGTTCTTTATTGAGCCAAATGCTCTGGAGAAACATGTCTAACATGAATGCAAGACTCGGCAGTAAGTAATAAATACATAGTAAACAAGATATTTGTCTCACCCCTCAGAGGCTCAGTTGAGACTGATTAGAAAGGCGCAGTCTAATTATTTAACTGTGTCAGAAGGCCAATTGAGAAATTAAGAAGAGAAATTGAGTCAGTGGATAAAGTAGTAATTCCAGCAGGGACGTCATATGAGTGTTGTGAATGCGTTTCAGTCTGTTGAATTAAATCAATCAAAACCCCTGGCAGGTCTTTAGAACCTGATTAATGAAAGTATTCTCAGACATTCATTAATCAAGATGCAGTCCTGGAGTTTTTCTACTACTGAATCATGTAATATGATATGGCATACACATTTAACATTTTTTATATTTATTTTATTTTACACACTAAAGTCTCTGTTGAAGACAGGAGGACCCAACCCCCATTTAGGATGCTCCCATTCCCAGTTTCAACCCCTCCACACCCCAGGTCTGCCCTGCCCCCTTCCTTTAAAATGAATCAGCTCTGCTGTGAAGAAGTCAAATCATCACACAATAGAAAAGGGCTTAACATGAACAATGCAAATTCACAGCTCATTTGAGTAAGAAAGTGTTTGTGGTGTGTGTGTGTCAGAGAGAGATTCCTGGGGAATAAAATGAGGTCCATTAACAGGGTCTGAATAAGGATTGTTCATTCTTCTGGTTGTAGAGCTTTAATTCTGACAATCTGAATATCTAAATTCAAATTATGAACACTAATGAATTTGGATATTGTGACTAAATGATTGTTTCATTGTTCTGCATGCTTTATTAAAGCACTGTGGGACAAGTCTTATTATTAAAACAAAACATAACAATAGCTTAATCAAGTCTCTCATGTCAGATGATACATGGCAATGTCTCTATAATCATATCCCCAGGCTGTTAGAAATAGCTGAACCTATTCAAATCGACATGGGATCCAATCAGCAGCAATTAAATCTCCCGTGTAAATCCATTGTTAGTGTTTTGCATCTTTTAATACAGATAATGAAATAATTAGGTCTCAGGTGGTCTCGATATGTTGCGGGGCATCTGCGTCACTGACAATGAAATGAGCTGCATCTTATTTTTTTTTTTTCAGAGCTGGCAAACCTCCCAAATAAATGGAAAGAAACGCTGGTAATAGGTTTCAAAATAGGACACCCATGTGATGCCCTCAAGCAATGTTCTCTGCTGGTGCTTCCCAACCAATTGCCTGTGGGTTTGGGATATTTGCTAGTTAGCTTTTATTTAGCATTGTCAACCCCAGTGTCGACTAATTTCAGAAACCAACAAAACGGAGCAGGATTGTGCAGCGTTTAGTTCCCTAATCAGTGCTTTTGATGTTTGTGTGATTTTATGCTCATTGCAATCAATAAAAATATGAAATTTTGATGTATAGATCATTATTAATGTGTACAATATTAATTATATTATTATGAAATGGTTCACTCAGAAATGTAAATTTGTTGAAAATGTTCTCACCCTCAGGTAATCAAAGATGTAGATGAGTTTGTTTTGGAGAAATTTAGCATTCCATCACTTGCTCACCAATGTATCCTCTGCAGTGAATGGGTGCCGTCAGAATGAGAGTCAAATCAGCTGATGAAAACATCACAATAATCCACAAGTAATCCACATGCTGCAAAGCTGCATGTTTAACAGAAATGAATCCATCATTTAATCCTCCAGTGAAAAAGTGGTCTCATCCGAATCAGGAATAAAATATGCAAAGAGCACCCTTTACATATAAAACCAGTTCTAAAGAAATATGTGGGGGAATTTTGATGTGAGAAGATAACAGGAAATGGATTTTTTCACTGGAGGATGTTAAAACACCTGAATAATGGATTTGTTTCTAATAAACACATAGCTTTTTGTTTCATCGATAGACTCGAGTCATTATTGTGATGTTTTATCAGCTGTTTGGACCTATTCACTGCAGAGGATCCAATGATGAGCAAGTGATTTATCCAAATCAACAAACTCATCTACTTCTTGAATAGCCTGAGGGTGAGTAAATTGTAGCAGATTTTCATTTTGAGTGAACTATTCCTTTAAGTCATTGTAGGTTTTTGTTCAGTTAATAACTAATGAAGAATATATATCATCATGAGTCAGACTGATTCTGACCTGGCTCTCTAGACAGAGCTGTTAGAACAGTAGCTTGCAAAGCAGAAACAGCAATGCCTGATTACACAACAATTGCGAAACCTGGTTAGAAAAAAGTTAGGAAGGGGAAGAGGAAGAGAAACATGTTTATTTGCAAAGTTTGTTTACGCAACTACTGCTCGTGCGTCAAAATGACGTGACGTACTTATATATAAACTGATTGACATCTTCTCAATATTTGCAAATTAGTACGGTGAAAATGGGAAGATGCTGAAGCCAGAAGCTGTGTCACCATGGCAACCGTTTCAGTCAGTCACAGCACGAGGGAGGCTCGAAGCTTCTAATGTTATAGTTTAGATGCTGTGCAGTGTAACGTAAATCTCTCACAATGAGTGCATTATGGCAAGATGAAATATCTGGACGTTTTCCCATGCAGATGGACGTTGCTGATGGGGGTGTGGCACGGTTAAAACTGGAAGACGGTCTCACTTTAAGACGACCGGAACTGAATAGGCCTAGCATGTTGTCTACTAGAAAAATATTGTGGCACCAGATGGGCATATGGTCTTTATACAGCCTAACTAAACACATTTACAGAATCACAACCTGCATGTGTTTAAAAACACAAATGTCATGACCGCCTGTAATATACAGGAAAAAATTGCCAGAAACTGCCTTTCTGTTCTGGATAGATTGCCAGATATATCAGCTTTGAGTTCAGCATCACTCATACGAAGGCAATTTCATCAATTTAATATTGTTAATATCTACGGACAAACAGTTATTGTTACTAAAGAAATTATTGACACATGTCAGTAAACAAAAGGAGCTGCAGCATGTATCACAATAAAAACACATTTAAACAGCAATGCCAACAAATAGAATTTGCACTACGAAATGTTGGTTCTATTGTGCCTAAATATTTTCCTGCCAGTGTTTTATTATCACTGTGGGAAAAAAGTAAAATTAATGTTTTTCCGGATGTTGTTTTGTCAAGCTTTATTCCTGCCTCACCCTCTCCTCCTCTTCGATGCTAAATTACGAATCGTACTATGACGAAGGCTCAGCTAATGAATATTAATTTGTTCATGCTGACGTTGCTTAGTAACCTTCCTGAACGCCCTAGCGTAATATTCATGAGCCACGCCTTCAGTTCACCGTTCGATAGCGATAGAACGCCGGCGCTTCAGCCAATCATCGGCAACGTCGTTAATATTCATAAGCCAAACCTTCCTCATAGTAGTATTCATAAACTCTCCTGCTGGACTCACCACACTGAGCCATATGCTCCCGATCCAACCGGTGTGAGATTCTGGTATCGTTCTGGCACCTCCCAGACAGTCTTGTTTAGTTCTTGCCGGTAGAATCCCGGTCTTGTCGACATCTCTTCCGTTTAAAACGACGCTCTTTATTACTAAACTGTCAGTAAAACATTAACGCATCCGCCAGAGAGATACGCTTATGTGTAGAGGCAGCCGGCTTTAGTCCTTCTATTTTCCAGAAATGGGAGGAACCGTCTGTGATGCGTGTGTGTGTGTAAGAGAGAGACAGAGATGGGGGATGGGACAGGCAGTAGAAATAATACATGCTAAAATAAATAATAATAGCATTAACATTGTTATTTTGTTATATTTACTGCTGGTGTTGGTAATAATATGAATTTATACACCTGTTATCATGACAAATTAAAAAACAAACTATTATACTATTGCAAGAGTGAATCAATTTAATTTCTAAAAAAAAACAACATCTTACTAAGAAGGAAATGCAGAAGGCAGCAAACTCCCCAACGTTTACTATTTTTATTTATTATTCATCTCAATATAAACTCACCAAGAATAAATGCGGAACAACATTGAATGAAAATGGTTATATAAATATTAAACATTATTAAATATGAAAAATGTATGTAATTTAGATGTATTAAAACACAAGTAATGAAAATAGTTTATCTATCACAAGTATACATGCCACCAATAAAACATTTTAGAGAAACATTGTGAAATGAATTGGCAAAAAAAGAATGAAAAACAAGAACATCAATTATTAATAATATGCCTAAAACTATTTACAGAACTTTAAAGATTCACAATCTCTGTGTAAAAATATTGGCATTTTCATGCAAATTTTAACATACATTTCATATATATTTTTTAATAGTATCTTATGCAAGTCCGTACCAACAAACAGGGCTACACATTGCTGTAGTTTGTAAAGAAACAAAGCAAAAACATATTTATCATTTTGGTTTTCACCAAATGATTTAATAAAGAAACAGCTCCATCTAGTGTTTCATCCCTAAAACGTGACAAAAAAAAAAAATCTTATTTTAGGCTCTATGAACATTGCAGACTTTGAACATTCATTGATTTCATCAAAAACCTCGTTTCATTAAACCAAGATGAGAAACTGACCTGACAGATGAAAGGCAGGCACTCGTGGCAGCAAGCATCCATCCATCCAAACTTGTTCTGGTCCTTCTTAAGAAGTTTTCCACAAAACATGCTCGCTGGGTCCTTGGGAAAATCTTGATGCCATGATGCATACTCCACATACGGACCACTGGTCCACAGCCAGGGTGAACAACTGAAGAGCATACTCCGCTCAAGACCGATCCACACTCCGTCGGTGACTCCTTTATCCTGCAGCATCTGTGTGATGTATTCGTGTGCCGCAGCATTTAAGAT
>JAUMHR010000047.1:2861578-2871634 GCA_032361145.1 Enteromius fasciolatus | reverse complement strand
GTCACACTCAAAATTGAAGTGGAAAAACACACTACAGGCTGATCCAACTTTGATGCAATGTCCTTAAAACAAGTCAATGGCCTACACGTGCCTGTATGACCTCCCTACAATGCCTTTTGTCAGCTTGATTTTTTTTATATCGTCTTAAAAGGGTCTCAATTTCTTTTAAAATTAATAATTTTTGAATGAATCGATCACAATAATAATTTATAATCTATAATTGATTTACATTTTATAATCATTAGTCATTCATATGATTTATGATTATTTTATATTATTTGATAATTTTTGTCATTATTTTTATCATTTATCATTATATTTTATTAACATTTTTTATAGTTTATTCATTTATTAATTCAGGTATTTTGTTTCTTTCTTTGTTTATGGAAGCTCAAGGCTTATGGGATGTTGCTGTAAAGCAAATGTTGACAGTAAATGCTGAATTTGTGCTGATCAGACAAAGTGTGAACATTGAGACATATGCAACTAAGATTGTTCATCACCTCGTCTCGTTTCTGGCTTTTCATAAGACAGTTAACACTTATTTTGGGTACCAACAGCTCTGCTGATTTCGTGCCTGTTATTGGAGTAACATATATTCTAGTGGGATCCTAAATATTATCTGCTGTGGAGACCCGATCTATCATGATAAACTACATCAAGACAGAGATGTGCAACACAAGGTTATGGTTATTTAATTCTCTTTATAATTTATTAAAGACTCTTACATTGATTTTCCACATTCACTTACAGTGCAGTCTGTACAAATACAAGAAGTCAGTGTACATATAAAAAATGTGATGGTGCTGTATTTGGCATGGATCATCATAGGTAGTTTCATTTACACAGCACCTTAGTTTAGTACAAAACGATGAGAATATAAAAAATAAGAAATGCTTAAACCCTGTAAAACAAGCATGAATAAACAGTGAGGTTTTGATGGAGAGAGCATTTCATACAGTGCTTCGCAAGACCTTGTCTTATAATCTCAGAACAGAATGACACAACTAACAAGGTGATAAAATGAAGTGTTAAAAACCAGCACCATTTAGTGAGTGACATGCTTAGTGTGGGTGACAGTACAGTCACCAAGGACACTTTGAATGTGTGTATTGTGCTGCTCAGGGGTCTTTTGTGTGATGTGCAGTGCTACGTGGGGACAAAAAGTGGTGACTCACTGCTTTCTCGAGAACATAGACACACTCCTGTTTAACACATGATGCTACAGGGAGAAAAAATAAGAAATAAGATCATTTTTAACACATTAACTCCACACAATCATTTTTTGAGAAAGACCCTGCCTCAGGTGGTAGCTCACAACCTCATGAAGTGTTCATATTTACACACATATTAGACATTTCCACAGTTAGACACAGTGAGTGACCATATAAATAAACCTTGAACTTTTTAGAATAGCATATTTTAGAACACTCTATTGAGCAGTTATTATACATAAAGTGTGCTTCAGTTATTAGAGAAGATATCATTCTTTCATTCCATACACAGATATATTGGTGTTTTTATCCACCGTTCCATATTCACGTATCTCTATGTACAAGAAGTCATTATAGAACAGGAACGGCAGGCCCTCAGTGCTCATTGCATGATCCCACAGTAATTGTGTCGGTTTAATAAGAAACAAGTCCCATAATCATTCCGGCAAGATCACTGGGCTTGCAGCAGACCTTCCCACTGAATAGGCTGGGAGAAAACCTCTCTTTCAAGCCACATCTCGTAGCTGTAATGGAAGTCTTCAGGCAGGTCGACACGCTGGCCTAAAACGCTTTGGAGGCAGTTGTCTACTGGTGTAAAATCACTGTTCTGATTCTTATCGTAACGACGCGCGTTGAATTTCTCGATGCACTCACGTAGCGCACACTCCTCCGCCTGGAAATCCCACGGCCGAGCGTCGATATCTGGCAGAAGAAAATGAAAACAGGAGCATGTATTACACATGAGAATAAGCTGTGGCACAATTCAGGGGCTGCATCCTTCGAAGATTAAGCTGAACATTGTTACGTGGTTAATGTTATATATAATATATATTATAATGGTTTGTTATATGCTTCTGCATTTGAAAGAGCCTCCAAAAAGCCTTTGTCGCAGTACTGTGATGATTTTTTTTGGAGGGAAAACAAATCTGTAAACTGTAAACATTATGGCACTTTTATTCTGTACACACAAAAAAACACGCAGCGCCTTTAAGAGATGCAGTATGTGAGTTGGGATGCAGCTTATTAAGGAAATTATTCAAAATGTAATAATAAATGGAATCTGATGTCTAACTAAAAACCTAATATTTACCATTCCCATACGCCCAGTCGTCATTGAGCCGATGTCGGACTTTCTGGTAGATGGCAGACATGGTTTTCATGTTACTCTTTCTCCACTGGCGGCCAAGATACTTGGTCTGTATCTTGAGAAGTTTAAGGACATAGAGCTGCATCATGGCCTGTTTAACCTTGAGCGCCCTCTTGAGGATAGGAGCAGACTTGAACACCACAAGCATCTGGAAAGGAAAGAGTCCCAACACAAATTGCATGTAAAAACCATTCATACATGAATTGCCTCAAAGAACAGAAATAAATAATGAACAACTTTTTTCAATCAATCATTCAATCATACTTCTCTTAAATCAAGGCCCAAGTCTAAGCATGACTGCATAATGCTGGTATTCATTTCTTTCTCTCACCATAGTTCTCGAGTGTTTCCACTTGGTAATTTTATTTAGGATCCTTAGTAAGTTGATGCAGGAGAAGAGATTACGCCAGCAGAACTGATTACTGTCACCAGCTTCCTGTTTACACACACAAACACACACCCAGCATCTTAATGAACAACTGGAGTAAAAAAAACAGACACAATTGTAGTGTTTTGTATAATTACCAGGCTTTCAGCTGTGAGTTCAGGCATTTCATGAACCACACAATGAGGGAAATCCAGGGCACAAATGCTGGCATAAGAAAACACAATATGTTTAAAAGACTTGCTGACACAGAAGTTGGTTTGAATAAACATAGATCCTAATATTTACCTGTTTTTGGCACTGATGTAAGACATGATGTTCTGGTTGAAGAATTTGAGGATGAGCGGGATGCAATTGGCAAACACCAGGTGCTGAGCCACATATTCAAACTGTTCAAAACACAAAAGCCATCGTGTTCATAAGTCAGTTCAGGAAGTCAGTTTGGCCCATAATATCTATAATTAACTGCCAACTTCCATCTATCTCTGATGAGCTGAAGCTTTCATTAGACCTTCATTTGCAAGACATGCATCGTTTCTCCCAGCTGAGATTGAGATGCATACTGAGGAGTGATTTGTTTCCAGTTTCTCTCCATTCATCAAGGCTTTAATCGTTAATGAGCAAACTCTGTCAAAGAGAAATCCAGAGCCTCTCCTATTACCCAGAATTAACTGTACATCAGCTCAGCGGGATATGTCAGCAGATCAGCAATGCTGACGCTCATTCTCGTTGTTTAATCTGAGTGAGTGAGTAATTGAAACAGAGAGAGAGGGAAAAGATATGCGCCACTGCCTTTAGTAACTAGTTATTCAGTGGCGTATGAACTGAGAGAACCTTTTAGTTAAGTGTGTGAAAGGGTAAGATGAAAAAAAAAAAAAAATAAATCTCCACCAACAGAGGGCGGCACTAAAAAACACCCACGTTCATTTTTTATAATTTGTCAGGCTCATCATACAGGATTAGTCTGAACTGTGCTGACAAGATGAAGAACATTCGGAACATTTTGTTCCCGTCCTCTGCTAATATTTTTAAATAATTTGATGTAGGAGGAGAGAAATCCTCCGATTTTTGGTAGCATGAGACAGGGCAACAAACTGCAGACATGTTAAGTGTGAAATGATATGTTTAAATGCAAACAAGACATTTCCTGATTAAATTAATAAAATCATTATAAAACAATTCTCATTTTTATCACTCCATAAATCAAAAAATACTGTCAACAGACAGAAAAATATATGTTTTACCATGATTTTAGGAATATAAAAACATATTCGAATAAATACATGAACAAATAATGTAACATGTATATTTTGGTAAAAATGATAGAATATATTTACCATGTAAAATACTAAATTGTATAATTTTTTTAATCATTTTTTTTTTAAAAACCTTAAAAAAATAGTTTTTAATGGCGTCTAATGATTCTTGTTGCCTAAACAATGCCTAAACATGAAATATGCCTAAACAAGATTTTTTTTGGTATTCTATTGTGAAATTTTATCAGATGTCATGTGTAGAAAAAAAACAGAGGAAAAAAAAGTATTTTTTCTTCCTCAGAAAAATCACATTAAACAGGACACATTCTGATGTAATGAAACCATGTAAGCTGTATTAAAGTATTATATTGATGCTCAAACCCTTTTTAGTCTTATTTCTAAAATAAGAAATACAACTATTTGGTGAACATAAGCACTACTGAAGAAGAGATTTCTAGCTGTCCAGCTGTAGTCTCTAAATTTAATTTGAAATGTGACAGAATTTGTTTTTACATTTTGATGCATTTAGATGATCATTTGTTCTTGTCTCCTCTTTGTCTATCAGTAGAGCGCAGGGTCAGTTGGACCACAGACATCAGAGAGACACGAGCAGAGGGAAGAATGGCAAATAAAGAGAGTCTGACCTGGTATATGTGGTTGAGTTTGAAGTGTTTGAGCAGCAGTAGCAGGAGAGCTGAAATCGCTTTGACGATAATCTCCTTGTGTCTGTTCACATCAATGCCCAGCTTCATGCTCTGGAGGACGGTGATTCTGTTTCCAACACAAACACGGGAAATGTTTGCTGTGCGTCTAAAACAAAGCGCACTGATCTTTCCATGCCCCATGCACACACATCCAACATACTTTGTTGACCCTGGGACACCGTTCCTTCAAATCTGATTGGTTAACCACAATGTTGTCCCAGGGTCATCTTGCACACATCAAACCCAGAGTCTCTGCTGTATTGGTGCGTAGACTTACGGCATCTCCTCCGGCAGAACATCGGCTAGGATGTTGATAGAGTCCGTCTTTGCTTTGGAGGTTGGAGCTGCAGCCAGAAGGAGCTTCAATAGAGCAATCTACAAAGAGACTAACATTAGTGCAACATTCCTACCAGGTATGTCTGAAGAGCTGCATACATTATCCACTACAGCACTACACTGTTAGGATTTAGAATTAAGGCAAGAAACCATGGATTATTATGGTAAGTAAAAAGAAAATGTATTTATAACATTAAGAATTCCAAACATTTTTCTTGTATTACACATTTTTTATTTTATTTTTTGCTACAATGTTATATTTTAATTAGACAGCACCTCATTTGCATATTTAAAAATGTGCACTAATTTGCATACATTTCTAGAACCAAAATATAAATATTGGATAAAGCCAGGTAAAAAATTTGCTGACACATTAAAGTCAAGGTCTTCACAGATGGGATATTGGATATTATCACTACATAAAGCAGAAACTACTGTCAACTACTTACAATTGCTTTTACTAGGCTGTATTAATATTTTGAATATGTTTTCATTTTTATACTTTGTTTAGTTTTAGAATATTATTTTATATGCTAAATAAATAGATATATTTTGATACATATTTGTACATTTTAATCAAACTAATTTCAGTTAATGCTTAATGTATGTTTTGTTATGGTTTTAATTTTAATTTTAGTTAATTATAATAACCCAGGTCAACAGCTAAAAAAATTAAATATATGTTCACCATGTTTATGGGGAATAAATATTTGAGACATTTAAAATTAGCCTTTAAAAATGTGTTTTGTAATTAAAATATAAAAATGCAAATAACCATAACCATTTATAATTGTATTTTGGATGTTTTCTTTGCACTAATCTAAAACAACACATGTGGTGGCCTATAGCGTTTGCTCTGAAATATTACCAGAAAGAAACTGATCAAAAATGCAAATATTCCTCTAGAAAGCATGAGCTAAACTCACTAATATCTGGATGCGTAAGGAGACACTTACTACATACTGAGAGAGACTAGGCAACATTCCCAAATATAGAATCTCTGCAGGTGTTTCTTCCACCTCCTCCTCTCCCTAGCCAATCAAAAGAGGAGATTGTTACTGACAGTGCAACGAACCGATAGCAAATGCAAAAGAACAGGAAAGTTGAGTCACTTGCCATAGTCATGGGACACTGCTGCAGCTCCTCCTCTCTCTTGGTCTGGACCTCCGCTATGGAGACATACTTGTGCTTGAGAGAGAAGGGGTGAGAGAGAGAGAATAGGGCGGATATCTAACTGTGAGTGGCTGAAAGAGCCCCAATCGAGCATGCATTAGAGCGCTGGATTCAAATTAGTGCATATCTGTGGCACAACAGCTGCTAAATAATAAGTTATCAACTTACTGGATATCAATAAAAGAGTAAAACATTTGAAGCACGAGCGTTTCAATATCCAGAAGAATACTAGAATATTAGAAAACAAAAATGCTTCCACGCTTACTTGTTTCAAAGTCTTCACACTCTCATGTATGGGCCTGGGTAACCCGACCAAAGTGTCAATGTCACTGCAAAACAACATTAGAAAGGAAATTTGACCTTTATTACTGTTTGTCATAGATTCAGAATCTGGGAGAATTGATCAGACACTCACTTTCCCAAGGTGAAGCCAATAAATTTATTTCTGCTGGTCTCCAGAAAGTGCTCGATGTCTTTCTCTCTGTGGGAGAAAGAAGAAAGGAACTGACTGAATGAGGAGTTTAGGACAGGACTGCTACCAACAGACTGCTTAAACTTAATAAAAACGGCAGCGTTATTGTGTTCCCTCATTGTCTTTACACTAACCTCTTTAAAGTGCTGCAGCACCCCTCCCTCACGCTCTCCTTCCGTTCTGCATGCAGCAGTGCAGCTCAGCGCTTCGTTACAGAAGCTGCAGAGCTACATACTGTACAGCGTGACTCTTTGAGTAATCAAGAGGACTTGATAAAATGTGACTGTCACAACCTTTGCCGTTCCAAATTAATCTCTTTTCCTTCTTTTTCTTTCTTGGTATATGTCCCTGTTTGTTATATCTGTTCACAAATATGCATTATTTATGTCAGATTATTTATGTCGCCCAACTATAATTTCCAAACCTATTACACTTATCTGTGGATACTGGTCTAATTGGTCTAATTTTCATTTCATGCCTCTAATGCCTAAAAAAGCAGCATTCGATTTAAAAATGACTCTTTCTTTTGAGAGACTTCGTAGACTGTGCGCTTTCAGATTTAAAACTTTGCAGCATGTCTTCATTCAGAGTTATGTTACACGCACAGGAATAAATGACATTTTCAGATATATTAAAATAGGAAACCACTATATGAAATTGCAGTAATATTTCATAACATGTCTTTTTAGTTAGAGTTAAAGTTTCAACCCCAAACTTTTGTCTTCCTGAACTCTATTTACAGAAGATTGCTCAACAGATCTCTGAAAACAATAGCACAGTTAAAATAGCATGTACACTACCTGACTTTGGGAGCCCATGGCAGTCCCTTGGGAAAGGACACTCTCTCTGTTGGCGGGTGCAGTGGTGGCGGTGGCGGCGGAGGTTGGATAATAACGTCTCTGTCGAGAGGGTCGACTTCTCCCTCGATGCCGCTGTCCACGTCCTCTGGGTCATCTTCCTCATCTCGTGCGTCATCGTTTTTGAAAGGGTCCCGTTCATTGTAAGTGTCCAGGCTGTCCTGTTTGACCAGTGGCTGCAAGAGAGGGAAAAAGAGTTTAGGATCAAGTTGCAAATGTACAATTACTCTGGACCCTGATATTAAGTCTCAATAGGAAAGTGCAAATTCATAATGGCAATAGTGCTCGACTTGACTTGATAATTAAAAGGGATAGTTCAACCAAAAATGAACATTCTGCCATTATTTATTTAGCCTTGTGTTTTTCCAAACCTGTATGTTTTGAGCAGTTTGGTTAGCCATTGAATGGTCTATATGGGGAAAAAAAAAATATGGAAGTCAATGGCTACTGTTTGTTTAAAAAAAATTGTGTTCAACAGAATAAAGAAATTCAAGTTGGCACAACAAACAATAACAAATTGTTCATTTTTTGTTGGACTAACCCTTTAAGATTTTACAATATATAATTTACATTGTGTGATTGTTTTCTTTACATTTGTTTCTGAACAGACCAAATTGAAACCTCATATCAGGGTTTTTTTCCGCAGGTTCTTCTGGTATCTGGAGTTTAATGCTGAAACTTACCGTCCCATAAACCTGCAACTGATAAGCATCACCAAAAAAAACCTTCAATTCAATTTTGGGGACTCACACATTCCAGATACAGCACTGCAGCTCCTTTTTAACATTCCTGTGCAGATTCAGTTCAACAAAGGCACAAAAAACAAGTTTTTCACATCTCTAGTGTTGTGCAAACGCATGAATGACAAGATTCAGAGCAAGCATCAGGCATGAGGTGCATTAGTGGAGAGTCATCGTTGGTTCCAGTGCAGTCAATGTATGAGTGTGTCTGTGGGCGGTACAGAGGCCATGAGCAGAGGTGACTCAGCTGTGATTGGTTGCCTATGAGAAGAAGCCATTCTAATAGCTAGTGGGAGTGTGTCTATGTGGATCTCATTGACTGAGAATATGTGGAAAGATGTGCAAATGGAAAGACAGGAGGAGAGAGAGAGACAGAGAGTCTTGCTAATGTCCATGGCCAGCTTTATATCTCTCAGAACCCTTCCCCAAATCAAGTTTCAAAGGAAAAACAAATTTCTGTGAAGGAAAAGAGTGGAGGAGTGCAAGGCCAGCCCACAACAAAGAGAAATGCACAAAAGGGGTTTGGGGTAAAGACCTGTTTCTTGGCATATGGACTGTCTCCTTCCAAGCTATCAACAAAGGCACTCTGTAGGGACACAAGGAAGAGACGGGAATGAGCCAACAGGACAACAAAAAGGGCAGAAAAGAGGGAGAGTTGAGGAGAAAGGGTTACAGAAAACGTACAGAGACAGAGTGAGACAGGAAGGAGAAAGGTCAAAAACCTGTGAAACCTGCTGTGATGTTGCCAAGTTAGACTGTCAGGAGGACAGAAGTGTGTCATGAAGTCCCTTTTGTGTGTTTATTGTAAAGCTTGTGTACATTTTGCCCAGCATCATATTAGTATCACACCGCCCTACATCATATTCGCTGAATGAAATCTATCCAGTACTGTTTTGTACTAATTTGGGATCTTGATTTCAAAAATAGTGGTAGTTTTGATACAAAATCTGATGCATTTCATAGCATTTTTTTGCTTTGGGCAATTATTTGTAAGGTAAGGATGTTGTGCATTGTTCCTTAATCACCAGAAAAGACGTGATTTCTCTCTTCCTCTGAGCCAGGTTACAATTATTTATCAGTTCACATGTATGAATGCTTCTGAATACTTTACTACCACTTTTTCCACTCAGTTACAGACTGTAAATTAAATAAGAAAGTGAATATTATTATATAAGATTTTAATGCTTTTTATAGATGCCTCTTATGTTCATCAAGACTACATTAATTTGATTAAGATAAAGGGAAAAAAACGAAATCATCAGATATTAGTGCAATTTTAATTTTTTTGAAAGAAATTTATACTTTTATTGAACAGCAACGTGTTAAATTGACATAGATGAAAAAGGTTTGTATTTTGAATAAATGCTGTTCTTACCTTTTTATTAATCAAAAAATCCTGAAAAAAGAGGCACACCTGTTTCCAGTGCTTATAATAAATCAGCATACGGTATAAGAATGATTTCTGAGGAATCATGTGACACTGAAAACTGGAGTAATTTTGCTGAAAATTCAGCTTTGATTACAGAAATAAATTACATTTGAAAGTAAAATAAAACAGAAAAGCATCAATTTTAAATTGCAATAATATTTCACAATATTTCTGTGTTTCCTGAAGTTCTGATTAAATAAACGAAGCCTTAATGAGCATAAAAGACTTCTTCAAAAAAAAAACTAAAACTCCACAAAAGCAGCAAATATATAGCCTATATAGCCTAAAAAAAATTATTGTGATTTTGAAAAAAAAAAAAAAACAATGTGATGGAAAGTTATAT
>JAUMHR010000047.1:2826723-2861478 GCA_032361145.1 Enteromius fasciolatus | reverse complement strand
CAGGCCAAGTGATTAGCACACCTGATTCTGATCATTTGAATGGGTGAGCGAAAACTTTTGGTAATATAGTGTATATAGCCTATATAGCCTAAAAAAAATTATTGTGATTTTGAAAAAAAAAAAAAAACAATGTGATGGAAAGTTATATTAATATTTCTGAATTCCGCAACAAATTACTTTTTCAAGATGCAGGGCTGTGTAATTGGTAGCATGGATCAGAATTTGTATTTCATATACTGAATGTATAGATTCAGACGCATCAGAGGTTGTGTGTATTTCCTCTACACGTGGTTTCTTCTAGTGTAACAGCTCTGAAAGTCATTTATGTGTGTGTTTCCTCGTACCCGGCGACTCCTGCGTCCTCTCTTCTGCTGCTGCTGTTGCTCAATGAGCTCCATGGCTGAGGCTGGAGGAGAAGCCGCCCGCATGTTTCGCACCACCTTAATGCTGTCCTCAGGAAGCGGCGGCAGGTTCAACTGCTCTCTCATTCTCACCTTCATCTCCTGCAGCTCCTCGAAACCTCCCAGAGTGAACTGAGGTGCACAAACATGCAGAAGTCAATGGATAGAGCACTACAGGCACATAAACAGGTCTGTGACTGACTATACAGTAGCTGAAAGAGTTCATGATGAACAGAGATTATATTCTAAAAGGTCTCTATTTTTCTGGTAAAATAGATTAGAATAAGCAGTAATTATTTTATGGAATTAAGCATTATGAAAGAAAATATATAAAATATATTTTAATATATTTAAAACATTTTCAGCATCGTAACGTCAGTTTTCACATGATCAAGTGAAATAATTCTAACATGCAGATTTCTAGCTAAAACGTTTTTTTTTATAATTTTCAATGCTGAAAATGGTTCTTCTGCTTAATATTTTAAGGGATAATTCCCTTCCCTAATTTAAGGGAAGTAGTAGAAACATTATAAAAGTCTTTACTGTCACTTGTGTTCAGCTGAATGCATCCTTATTGAATAAAGATATTAATATCTTAAAAAAGAAATATCTTACTGACCTAACACTTTGTAACAGTAGTATGTAATGTAGCATTATGTAACGAATAGAATGGAATAGAACACATTGTATGGAATAAAACAGAACAGATTGAAAGAATGGAAGTTACAAATGTGGTTTACACAAAAAAAATGATCAAATAAAATAGAATACAATATTATGTAGCATAACAGAATAGCCTAGAATGATCAGTCAAGTATCTGTGGAATAGAATAGAATAGAATAGAATACTATGTAGCAACAGAACAGCTAAGAATAACCAGTCAATTATATGTGGAATAGAACCAAACAGAACAGAACAGAATAGATCTACAAAAGTAGTAGAATCAAAGAGATTTCTCTCAAATGAAGCATTGGAATGGTGTGATGTGTGTGTACTGAGACTGACCAGTATGGTCTTCCACAGTAGAAGCAGCACTTTCTTCATGGGGAAATGGGGCGCATTCATGCTGCAGAACTTGGTTACCATGGTGAAGAGGAGGAGGGCAAAGGGCTCTCCGTTATAAAGGGGTGAACCTGAGAGGAGGAGGGAGGTTAATCACTGCGCCATAGAGAAGGTCAACAGCCAACCACTACAAACACACACACACACACACTCTGTACGTATCTGTAAGACTATAAAGGCCACACACACACAATCACAGTCTTTCTCACCCAACTCTGTTTTGAAGGCCTCTCTGGCTGCCTTCCTCTCAGGACTGTCACCCTCCATTTCCACTCGAATGGTCTCAACCATCAGATACATGATGCTCAGAAGAACCCTTCAGAACACGATGCAAACGTCTTTACTTCCAATCAGAGCCACTTAGCGTTAGTGTGTGTGTTAGTATAAGTTATCCTTCTATATTATTCGCTAATGCAGCAGCATTACTCCTTCACTCCTCATACAACATTCATATATACAGTATATATATATAGATGCACTCAAAAGATATGAAAGCTGTAAGTCAGATAGCTCTCTGTCAGCCCAGGGTTCCTCCGCACCAATTTTAATGTAAATCTGAGAAGTGGACTGGATGAAGTGAAGTTTAATGATGTGAGAGGGGAAAAAAAGGAATCAGCCCCAGTGGGCATCTTACCTGAGTTCAGTGCTGTCAGCCAGAGAAATGGCTGGCTTTCTCACTGCGCTGCTGCACGCCTGGTTATTACTGGAGAAAAAGGGAACCATACTAAATCAAAATATCAATGCACATGTAAGTAAACATGCTTGCATTACAACTGCGCCAAAAGACCAGGGTTAATACAAAACTAAAACCAGAAATAACATATACTCTATATAATAAAATAAATGTTGAGTGAAACAAAATATACAAACATTAAATAATATGAACATACAACTTTTGATTTAAATAAATAATTAATAAATGTTAATTAATATTATTATTAATATTTTTAAAAATCCACTCTTAGGTTAAAGTAATGAAGTTGTCGAATGTAACAAATAGCATTTTTGTACAAAACAGAAAACAAACAATAAAACGACTAAAAATTCTAGTTCAAAATAATGATACAGACCATAATATTATCACAGTCACAAAAAATTAATAATGTAAAAGACGCAGTATCATATCATACCTCAAAATACAAATAAAAACGTGTTTTTAAGAGGCAAAACAAGCCATGCAGTTTAATCCCTTCTTCAGTATGAATACTAGCCGTCAACCAAAAGCCTGATCATTTGAATCAGATGTGCTCGGATGAATATGAATCAATGCTCGGAGAAGCCAGGGGGCTAATTGTGTACATTACACCATAGTAAACCACAGCAGAATCAAAGAGGCAGTGGTATGGTCTCCCTGAGAGCAGTTCTGCTGTGTGGGCTGATGAGACCATGTACAAAGACATTCAATCCCCCAGGCAGGGGCTTGAAAGAGGAGAGAGGCATGGTGGCCAGGCTGTCTTTGAAGCAGAGATCACAAACAGACCACTCTGTGGCTCTCTTTAACACAAGAGAGCGGGAGGAAATAAAGAAAGGAAATCAAGAACAGCCTTATTATGGAGAGAGGACAGCAGGTACGAGACGGACACACAAAAGAACTCTTGCTTTTAATTCATGATGCTTATATTAACTTCATAAGATTGTGATGAAGCAAAACACAGTTTAATTAAATGCTAATATTGTTTTCTGGAATATAAGTCTATTTTCCAAAGCAATGTATTTAATGCAATCAATGTCAAGCACACATATATTAAATGCCAGCTGTTATATTTGTATAAGTCATGCTTTCGATCATCTGCAAGTAATATTTCAAACTTATTTAATATTGACTTTTTGTTAATATTTCTAACCGAAACCATGCAAAACATATGCAGTATTTTTATCTGAATTATGTATTTCCCAGAGACCAGATGTTTCAGTGATGCTTTTTCAGCTTTGTGGTTTAATACAATAAATACATTTATATGTAATATAATTATAATTTTATATATATATAATATATATTATATAAAATTTTAAAAACTGGAACAGGAAAAAATTTATTAAAATAATATCAAAAATATAAAAATAAAACCTCTTTTCTCTTAATGTCATGACAAATTTTCTGGAAAATAATGTGTAAAAATAATATGTAATAATAATAATAATATGTTTTGACCTTCTCTTAATTGTGCTTTCCCATGCAGAAGTTTCCAACACAGTCCTAATGTATAATGAATGGGTGCCAAGCCATTGTTCTGCTGTTGCTAATGTGTTCAGAGTATTTTTTTGCACGATCATTTTAATGTTGGTACAGTGTGTGCAATAATAAGAGTGATATGTGATTGCACAGATATTACTTCCTGAACTAAATAAAAAGATCCATTAACATGGAAGTGTGCTTAATGTGGGTATTATTGAAATGGAGGCCCAGGCAGCTGCTACCGTACACAGTGGGCATTAAAAAACAGAAAAGAGAAAGCCGTTCGTCTCATTAGTACAGCACCCAGGAGATACACAGAAAAACTGTTTCGTGCACACACATACACAGTCATGACTGAGCCGTTTCTAACCTGCTCCCTCAGGAGGAGGAGAGTAAAAATAGCAGCACTGTTAAACACTTTCCTCCGCTGGATATTCAGTCTCTGTCTGTCTGTTTCAGTATCTCACCCTTCGCCTATCTGTCCTCGCCTGCAGAAGATGGTCTGCCCTCTGTCAGAGATCTCCTGAGGCATTTTGGGAAATGAAAACACTCACTCTATCTCCATGCTGAGGAGCTCCAGCAGAGCTGTGAAGATGCCCATGTCGTAGAGGAGGAAGACGTTGTGTCGGGACCAGTAGAGGACATCAGTTTCTGTGTCGCACTCATCAAACACACCTATATACATATGAGAAAAAATTAAAAAACATATATTTTACTTTTAATAATAAGTAATTCTGCAAATTCAGCATGATTATGTCCAAATGCGAATTATCATAATGCTCAACGTTTTATATTTTATTGTTTCACTTTTTTTATATATATTTTTAATAAAAATATATTGCAATACGTTATTCCTTCTAAAATAAATTAAATATGCAAAAATTCGTTCTAAATTAAATAAAAAATTAACACATAATTAAAGAAACAAATTGAAAATAAATCAAATAAATGTATTTTTCTTAAGACATTATCTTCATGCAAATTATTAAAGTCCAAATTTAACATTATATTTTTTATTGGCATAAATTAAAGGCAGTAATGCAAATTTAATTAAATTACAAATTAAATACTGCATCAAAGAAAAAAAAATGACAGATTATATTTTTTAAAAGAAAACATTCAAAACATGAAGATTCTCAATCGATCCCAAATTAATATATTTTATATTATACATTTTTGCTAAAAACAAATACTGCTATACTGTATTATTATTAAAAAGTAAAACATCCATAAATTAAGGGCAGTAATAAAATTACATTAAAAATTAAGTAATACCTCATTATTATATAAAAATATAAAAAAATTATAGATAATGTAAATATTAACAAAATAAATTACATGAAGCTACAAAATATCTTAATTAAAAATAATAATTTCTCATAATTATTTTCTTCCTTTGATTTGGGGGTTGAAATATGCAGTTTTAACTGGTTTCATGAGATTCACTTGTTGAATTGTGGTTGTATACCTTGGGCCAAATAGAGGATGGCTCGGGCCACTTTGAGCCTCTTGTCTCGATCCGTGACCTCCAGAGCGTCCAGCAGTCTCATGACATACGCCCTCTGCTCCTCCATACTCAACTCCATCCACCTCCGACCCTTCACTGAGAGCAGAGCACAGAAGAATTACATCTCTGTCCACGTTAATCATTTCTGCCGTTCTTTCACTTCCCATTCTAGTTTTGCTTCTCACATGTGAGAAAGATTAGTCAGGATTTGTGTTGCTCAAATACCCTTGAAAGGGGCGGCACACATAAAGCACTCGATCACTTCACTGACCTCTCTTCTTGTTCAGTCAAGAATGTTACTCAACCACATGCATGAGTTGGGGACTTATGAATGCAAATTACTGTACAGACCTCCCTATAAATATTGGTAAAATATCTGTGTGAAGATTTCTGCTGTAAAGCAGAAAGCCTTTTCAGCGGAAGGCATGTGTAAAATTAGATCACTGAGGTCATAATTGCATGCAACTATCCCTAAATCAAACCCTCATCCTAACTCTAACCATACATTGAGTCCATGTAGTTAATTAATGTTAATCAATGAATTAAATTAGAACTCCATCCTCACATGAAAATCCACCAAAATATATATTTAGATCAGTTTTAGACTGTAAATTTGTTTTTTTTTTAGCTTGCAAACAATGCTTGATGTGTGCATATTTTACTACTAACTCACTAGAGAAGGCAATATTTTGGATACAGGTATAAGTTTAAAATTCTTAATTATGAATTAATACAAATATGCAGATTTTCACAAGACATTTTTTGATGGACTGGAGTGGTGTGGATTACTTGTGGATTATTGTAATGTTTTTATCAGCTTTTTGGACTCTCATTCTGGCGGCACCCATTTACTTTGAAGGATCCGTTGGTGAGCAAGTGATGTGAACAAACTCATCTACTCGTCTTGGATGGTGTGATGCAGAATAAAAAATAATTTTAAGTTTTAATTTTAAAGCAAACTGTATTTTCTGGTCAACTATTGCTTTAAAAGACGCAGCAGCATAAAATCCGGGGAAAATGAACAAAAAATAAGAGCCCTTTGGATGGCAGCAAGCTTTTAGAAGAGTAAACATGGGATGATTTGCAGTTGCTTAAAAATCAGCACACACAAACATGCAAAAGCTAACGTAACAGTGGTGATCCAGCTTCTTGGCTTTTCTCCATTTTGTAGGGCTGCAGTGCCATGGCAAACACACAGAGAGAGCGAGAGGTCTGCTGAGGTGAGATAGGGTAAAGCCTGAGGCTATACACACACAAACACACACTGTAACTGCATAAACATTCATTAAAGTTCTCCTCTCACAGAAAGAGAACTGCACAACTTTGCTGACAGTTTATTTCTGTTCTCTCTCAGGCACAGGTAGAAATGTTATACCCCAGAGCGATCAGTTAATCAGCGGTCTCTCGGTTCCTTCAGGATACCAAGCAATTTCTCACTCTTAAAACACAAAACTCGACGGCTCTTAAACACCAGAAGCTTGTGTGTTGGGTGAAGTGGCTGCAAATACAGATATGTTCTCTTGTCTACAAACAATTGTTATGATCCTACACAGTTTAGAGTACATAATGGCCACATACACACTGTAAATGTGACAACCGGGAATGAATCAACTAAATGACCGTTTCACGTGCGCAAGGAACAAGACTGACTCCCGCATCGGTGACAAAGGATAACCATAGCAACGTACTGTTATGAAAACAATGTTTTGTTTTAGCTGCTGATAATAAAATAAACATCAGACAGAGACGTGATAACATCCGTCAAACCGTGTGAAACTGCTATGTCGTTATGTGTTTCTGCTACTGTATTTAAATCTCTGCTATTTTCTCTGCTGTCTGGGTTGCCCCTTGAACCCTCTCTGCCATCCTGATCATGTCTGAGCTAAAAATTAGCCGCCTGACGGTACAAGATCATTGGCGGCAGTCCCGTAACGTTATCATCAACAACCAGTTCGGTTACATACACACTGCCCAACATTTCCGTAAATGCGGTTGTCACTACCTGCATTTTGCAGGTAAAAAAGTAATTAATTACTAACCACTAATAATTAGATTACTGTATGAATTAATCTCTGAAAAAGTATTGCATTGTTTCTTAATAATTACTTTTTAAATCCCATACCAATCTCAACAGTACAAGGATAGACATTAAACTGCTATATTAATTATTTTAAAGAAATAATATCAAATTGCTTGAATTCTTAAACTGTATTTAAAGAAGAAGGTTATAATAAAAATATACATTTTGGCATCAGATATTTTGGTGTTAAATCTATTGTTTTATACAGAATTGTTAGTGTAAACAGTATTTAATGAAAAAAAAAACCTTACTTTATTTTTTTAAGTGATTAAATTAAATGAGTGACAAATGCATCACACCCAACACTATAGCCTACATTACCATGATTCTTGAAGTCTTCCTCAAAGTAATCTCTGTTTAGACTGAACTCTGGTTCTTCTGTGTAGCTGTACAGCTCTGTGTTAAAGAGACAGAAAGACATGTAGTTAAATAAAAAACAAGCACATAACATAGGTTTTTATAGTAACATAGATTCATTAAACATCAACATGTTGCAACAGTAAAATTACATCAGTATCAGCATCTATGCATTAATATCTATTTCATTTTAAAAGCTATGGTTGAACAGATCTGCATTGTTTTGTTCACCTAATATTCTGTGTTTGTTCATCCCTTGATGTGTGTGTGTGTGTGTGTGTGTGTGTGTGGGTCACCCACCTGAGAGCTCTGCAGTGAAGTTGTCCGTGTCTCCATATTCAAACTCCAGGTTCGGGGACTCCATGGACCCCTACGGATCAGAGGGAAACAATAAGCGCACTGCCACAACAGAAAGTGTCAGATGTCTAACATCCTGGAGTGCTTGCCAAGCGCATTTCAGGTCTTTCCACTATTTCTGCAGCACGTGATTTTCCTTGTAATTATGGAAATTCAGCCAGGTCACACTACTCTTGTGCTTCAATGACAACAGCGTGGAAAGTGTTGAGAAAATATGTCAGTGTGAATTAACTACCATTTCGATCACCAGAGTACCTCACATGTGCTCAGAAATGATAAAGAAGTAACACTTACATTCTAAAATAATAGAAGAAATTAGAATCAATGTATTTTAAATTATAGCACACTGAAAAAAAATGTTTTTTGAAGTTTGCATCTGTGCGTGCTTTTTAGGACAATATTTCGGGGTGCTCGTTTCTCATTGGTTCCCACTTTTTTGGGAACGCAAATGCTCTAAAACGGCAGCTTTGCCAGACTAACTTTGCTCACGAAATGAATGTAGCGTCAAAGGAAGTATGTATGCAAGGTAGGCTAGTATGCAAGGTCTGTAGTACACACAAAAAACCTATTTAACGTTAAAAGATTGTTGTACATACTGGACTTTTTAATTTCCTTAGATTTTTGTTTAATTCTTATTTAAAGATGGCTCTAAAATGATAGGATTTCTTTAAAGTCCATACATTTTGACTTTTTAGCTATAGGATTTTGTTCATACTGTAATGTGGATCAATAATATGATACTGTTAACAACAAAAAAAGATGGGGCACACTCTAAAAATGCTAATTTTACCTGAATGAAAACCTAATAACAGGTTAACAGTACATTTTCTGTACATTAAAAAAATGTAATTAATAAATGCAAAAAGTTTTGTTCATGTAATTGTAGAGTTTACAATTTAATTACAAAGTTAAAACAAAAATTAATCTTATAATTTACAATCAAAACTATAAATTGAGTCCCACAAAAATTATGTTAATGGCCGAGAATTGTAGAAATAATACTATTAAAAAGTTAATTGGTTAACAATATTTTTTTTATTGGAAAACAGGACATAAAAAAAAAGCGAAAACTATTAATTTACAATGAAAAACTTTAAGTGCCACTCCCTGTAACATTTGATTTGATGCTTTTTCATGTTTCTTAGCATGCTATCAGTTGTTATCAGTTCTGTAAATGAGCCTTTTACACCACATGTGGTTAAATTAATGTTGAACAATTATCATTTTTTTTCTTTTTTTACAGATAAATTCTTGCACCTTTGCTCACTAACCACAGTGAGTTATGTTAAGAGGAAAAAAGCCTGCAGGTTTCCAGTGTGTCCACCTAAAAGGGTATTTCCTGCATACATGACTGCTCACTATTGGCCAAGACAGCACTTACGCTTAAGTCGCATGTCTTTTAGCCGACTCTCTACTAAATTGTGAACATTCATAGTCCATCGCAGTGTTAATGGTTTCAAAACATCAGTGCTGATCTACTGTATGCTAATGTCCCTAAACCGCCTCTTAAACCTTGAGCCAAACATGGATTTCCAGGCTTTTCTTTCACAGTCTGCCTGGAATGAAGACGTGTCAGCTCCTCTGAGGCATTTTGATTTAATTGCAGCCCAATTAACATCTGGGGAACACGCTCTGAGCTGTCAGTCGAAGAGTAAATTACGTAAGAAGCATAGCGTTGAAGATGAACTTTCTTCCTTCCCCCTGAGGACCAGGTTCTCCTGCTCAAGTGCTTATTCATTTAAAGATTAAGCACTTCTGCAGGACACTCACTTTGTTTCAGTTAATTTGGCCTCACTGTTTCTTTCCCTCAAGCTGTTTTAGCAGGCAGCATATCCCTGTATTTTGCACCATCAAGCGGTTATTTATTTATTTTTGTATGTGTTCAGTGTCAGACAAGTCCCACACATATCACTTTGAATTTTGCCCAAAAGCTCTATTATGGAGGAATCTGACCTCAAAACCGTCACAAATGGGTCACCCACTATTATGCTTTTTGGCAAACGTCAGATGTGCTTTCACATGGTTTCTTTTTGAGTAATGGCCTCTTTTGCCACCCACCCATAGGCCTAATGCACGGCTCTTGACAATGATACTGAAAGAGCTCTTGATATTGGTGGAATCAGTTCTCATATCTTGAACTCTGTGCTTTTTCAGAGTGATTGTTGACCTCTTTCTACGTTCTTAATACAAGCCCCCTTCTCAGAGAGTTTTGATGAATAAACTTTACTAGGTAAGGTCTGGGTGGTTTTATTTAGCCTCCATTTTACGCTTTTGTTTCTCTAACCTCTTTGGGAAGTTTATACTCGTTCGTTTGGCAGCTATAAGCTAAAAAAAAGTGGCCAGTCAAAGAAACTTAAAATAAGTTCAGACCAATCGTTGTTTTTATCTCTAAACTAGTGATTAGAAATAAAACTATTTTTATTTTAACAATTTAGGTTGAAATTAAGGTGATAACAAAACAATTTGGTTCAGTAGATGATGCTGATCTCACAATAAACTCTCACAATACTTAAAGACAAAATAACAGTAAAACAGTATTTTTCTAAATCACATCATAAGTTCACGAAAGGTACTATTCATCATAACCAAAATAGGCAAAATTTCAATTCTCCTTGCTCTTTTAAATAATTTATTTTTAATATTATTTATTACTTATTTAACTCACTTACATTTTTAGTATTTTTATACATTATAAAAATATGCAATGATTAATTTATTAAATTGATTTTGATTTATTTATTAATTAATAAGAGGTTTCGATTTATAGCTGGATTTACTGGATATCATATGTAAATGAAAACTTAAGTTACATCTGTATAAACGATATAAAAATCGACTTTTACAAAAGGTTTCGTTGAATAAACACGAGTACGTAATACGCGTTTGAAAATCAAACCTAGGCGTGGGCGTTTTTATGTCATTGTATTTCTGAAGGAAGACTGTCTTTAGAGAAATGTCATTTTTATTTCATCCTACATATAAGTAGCGTTTGTAAGCTCAGAGCTGCTTTGTTTACTCGTGCTTGCATTTTTAATAAATCCGTCTGATTTATGCAGCGAACATATTTCGTTATCAAAAAAAATCTATTCTAGAAGGACTTAGCTGTTGTTATTAATTCTATCTGTTTGGCTATCGGAAGTTAAGTAAGAGCCACAAAAACATGCATGCACAGCAACATTTGTTTATGTTGTCATTGAAACCGTCTATATGAATTATGGGCAAAAAAAATACATTGTATAATGAATGTGAGATAATTATACATACACACTCTTATGATAACACACATACTTTAATGCATAATTGCATGTGCGTAGATCTTTTGTATGCATGTGCACACTAAACTAACGATTTACCCTCCTCTCTCAGTGTCTCTCTCCCTCCTAACTCACAGACATGTGTGGCACAGTCAGAAGCACTTATTTTGGTCCTCAGAAGCAGATGGCATTGATACTCATGGTGGGAAGCTCTAACTGAGAGCTGTGTGGGAGTAAGAGAGAGAGAAAGATGGGCTTTCCTTCTGACAGCTTTTCCGACACCTTCCCTAAAGGTTATACTCCCACTCTGAAGCAGAAAACTCACATCTGATCCAAACCTGCACCAGACACTGATGCCTTCAGAGAAACATGGCAGGTCAAATGTCAAAACATCTCATGCAAAGGCAAACCGTGATGCTTATAAACTAGAACAGCGTCCAGTAAACAGAATACACATTTCTGCCGTGAATCATGACACTGATTGCTTACACACACACACACACATCATACGCTGAAGAAACCAACTCAGTAGTGGAGTCATGAGTGATTCATTTAGTCTTTTTATGTCTAACATTGCGCTATACCTGATTTAGTAATACATTCTGATGTTTAAGCTTATAAAACCTACAGTATCATTTGATCAGCAAATTTCTAAGGATATCAATTTGATAAAAACCTTACCAAAAATGTTTTTACTGTTTATATTTGTTTAGTATTTAAAAGGCCTTTTTAAATTTATATATATATATATATATATACACACAAACTTCACCTTCAGGTGTCCTTTTTGCTGTGAAACTGATTTTTATAAAGCAAATGTAAAAATAACTTTTACATTTTTAGTATTGTTTCAAGATGAATACATACTTGACTGAAGCAACTTGATTTACTTGATTGACCATATATCTTTTATTTTTAGGAAAAACTATTTAAAATGTGAGTATCCAATAAGATCCATCAGGCTTTTGAGGAACATTTATTTGTTTCTCAATCATTATATTGCATTGCATTAGTCTATATGTTTTGCCCCCACAATAAGTAGTGTTGATTATAAAACTTTTAAATATCATCTTAATCCTGTGACAATACAGAGTGCAAGTGATATGCATTTTATGTAAATAATAAGAATTTTCTCTTACTTTTTTGTCATATAAATCAGATACTGCACCAAATGGCATATGTTTGCTCATTTTGTGCCCCTGAACAAAACCAGGTGCTTTTAAACTATATATTCTCCGGTACCATAATATGAGCCATAAAACCTGACAAAAAGCATCATTTCATTTTTCCATACATTATCTCTGTATAATGTATGGAAAAATGAAATAATGCTTTTTATCAGGTACATTCAACATCAAATTTAAAATCAAATCTAAAGTCCAAAGTTCAGCTCTAAGCCCAACCAAAGCAACAACAGAACAAGAGTTGCATGCTTTTTTATGCTATGAAACAAACTGGAATAATCTGTAAATCTCAAAAGCTCAAAACAGGGCATGCACAATGTGTCCTGTGCCAACACTGAGCTACTGGACCAAAAACTAAAAGATCCAGTCAATATTCAGCATTTAATATTCTTAGCTCATTTAACGCAGCCAGATGCAATAATTTATTACAATGCATATACCAAAAGACCAAGCACAGAGCTTCACATTCAGTATATTCTGGTTTAACGACACATCACTCACATACTGTATCTGACCTTTGAGTTTCACTCCCGGTCATAAACTCCAGCCATGCACAACATTTTGAGGCATTTTGTGTACATTCAACCACCTCCCCATCACTGTCCTAGAAAGAAATCTGCTGCAGGAGGAAACCACGCTCTAATTCCTCTAAAAAAAACTAACAACACACAAAAAAAACATTCAATATGCTCAACGATCATGGTCGAGAAATTCATTACCATAACTTCACTAGGCTGGACGTATTCCCGGCACAATATGTGTTACTGTCCTTGAAGACTGAATCTGGTCTGCACTGTGCCAAGAACAGAATCAAATATGCATTTGCTTGCTTTTATTTTTAATGACTGAATAAATAATAATAATTTCATATGTTGGAGAGAGCAATGAGTACATTATAGTCTGCAGTCTTTACCAATCCAGTTCAGTTCATTCATAGACAGATAAATAGAGACAGAAATAAGAAAGAATGATCAGACAGATTTCTTCTTCCTTTAAATAAATATGAATTGAAAATTCAACAGCAGACTGACAAATCAATTCAGATCCATATAGATACTACTGCTTCTTTTACAGTAAATACATTTAAATGAAAATAAATGAACCTGCAGCAGACTGTGTATAATTGACCCACTTAACCCCCATTACAACAATGTATGTATTCCATAATATATCAAGCTTAACAAATAACTGGTTTTGAATGCGCATTACAACGCACAGGAATGTGTGCATACTGGCATTGGCGTGTTAATGTGAGGAATGCACATGTAGATGAAATGAGCCGAATGCATACATGCTCAGCATTTTATGTGCGCATGTGCATAATATATATCCCTACACTGTGTAAGAAGTGGGAATTCAAGACAGAAACAAATGCCTCTTTCATATTTACCCTTCAAATGCATGCGCATGAACCGCATGTCTATATCCTCTATAAAACCATCAGCACGTCACACTGGATCAAATTACAAAAGACGAGGTATTTTTAGCGCCATGCATGTTTCTAAAATAACAACTCGAGGCATTTAAAGCCCCCAGCAACAAGCCACCTTACACACACACACACACCCCTCTACCCCTGCAAACTGTCAGTGTGCTCGGGTTACCTCCGAATCCTTCAGCTGATGGCTGAACCCATCTCTCTCTTGAGCCAGAGACTTCTGTCTGTTACTGTTAGAATCATTAAGTAAAGGTACCTCCATATCGTCGGTCTGCTGCTGCATCTGTCAAGCTGAGGATCTGCTCGCGCACGGAAACACAGTGTCACACTGAAGCAGACGCTGCTGGACTCCAAGTTCTGAATAATATCCGTCCCCGCCGCTCTGATTGGCTGCTGGTGGCAGATGAGGTTGGTTTGACGTAACCACGCCCACACCGCACTTGACCACGAATATGCACATGCTGTTTCATATGAACTGCTCGTGATTCTCTAATACTAACTTAATTGCTGTAAAACATGCAATAATGAACTTTAATGTTCTGGATATATATTTGTTCCTATCTGCGACTGGAGTGTGCAATGCAGTAGGCTACAGCTTTCCAGGGGTTGTTTTTATTAAATATTCTTAATTGATGTCATATGAAAAATGTCGTCTTCTTTTTTTCAACAAATAAGTCCTTAAATTAATTTACATAAAATTCCAGCTCCAGCTATAAATTACAATTGATGTAATAATGAAGAAATACAACATATTGGCATTAATTATATCTCAAATAGTCACCAGTCATTCAGTGCTGTCAGAGTTCTGTTGTGAGACAGACAAACAAAGTGCTATTATTCAAGTTGAGGAACAGAAAGAACACAGTGAGTTTTCTCCTGATCTAGAAAGAGCCACATTGTGATGTTTTCTTGACAGACCATGCTCTGAACATAGTGAATTATTGATTGTTGAGAAGGTGTTTTGTTGTGGTGGTGGTGTCTACACGGGTCAAGTGGGAATGACACTTCAGTGAACATTTCAATCTGAAAGTGTGATGCCCAAAAGAAACTGGACAGATTTGATCTTGTTCAGACATTTTGAGAGGATCTCAGACAGAAATATGAAAACTGCAAAGTTGATCATCGTACACTTTTGTCAAATTACTAGTTGTTATCCTTACATCAGAGAAGGCTTGAACTAGCAGACAGGCTGAGTAAAGATAACACAGTGACTCTCAGCTACTGAGTGTGTGTTTGTAATGTAACCTGAAGGTGTGAGTGATCACAGCAGCTGTTCTGGTTTACATACATACCCATCAAATCATCATGTGTCCAGAATAAACACCCATCGTTTACACTGTCCAACTACACCTCTGATCCACGACCTCAGTGTCTAGAAATATACAAAGTGACTAAGCACACAAAGAATGGCATTAAAATACCTTCCTTTAAAAAAACAAACAAATGAGACACTTTCCTAAAGGCATCATAACAGGTTAATTGATCAACACCCTGGGATTAGTATTAAGGTAGTATTTAAAACCTCCTAAACAACAGTGACTGTAAATGATGCCTGAAATGACCAGAAGCTGAGCATTCAATCACTACAAAAAATAAATAAAGGTTTAAATCTTTAAAGACATTTGCCATTTATGATTAACTTGATGTACTAAAATAAATAAAAAAATTTAAACTGCCCAATAACCCCCAATAAAAATTAAAATATAAAATAAATACATCTTCAACTTTTAGCAATGCTTTTAAAAATTTTAAATGACTTCTGGTATTTAATAAAAAGAAGAAGAAAAAATCTATAAACAATCTTTAAAAACTTACTACTAAAGTAATAACTTTATTTGATGCAAAACAGAAAAATTATAGCGCAGTCGGTAATGCCTGCAAAAAAAGTGTTTATATTTGTGATTTTTATTTTTGTTCTTCAAGATTACAGATTATTGCTCATCTACCATCACTTGCAATATTTAAACATTGTTGACAACTCATCATTAAAGACTTTCTTATTTGTAGTGATTTACAACAATAAATATACAGATGTTTTAGCTTCTTTTCATCAACGCTCATTCTCTGTAAGAGGTGCTGGTGTTGATCCCAATGCGCTCCACGTGGTTATAAAAGCATCCGGATAAATCCCAGGCCTGGAACCACCGTCTACTGCCACACAGCACTATTTGTGCACACGAGCCCCTTCAAACATTATAACGCACACACACATGTACCCTCGCAAATAAAAATGAAATAAAATTAAGACAACGGGTTGAACACATTTGAACAAGACGTACACCAACTGATGTGCTTTAGTACAGAGATTGTGTGTAAAGCAGATAAAGACGTGACAGGAGCGTTAACAACACATTTACATTTTAATACTAACGTAGACTCTCTGGACACAAACTACAAGAGCAGCACATACTAACAACGTAAGAGGAACAATCATTTGAACCCGCCTTCTGTTTGTAAAAGCAAATGTTTGAGAGAAAATTTAACACTGTTATATGCCTTTAGGGTTTTGTAAAATTGAGATATGCAGCCTAGAGTCTAAAAGGGTCACTGGAAATGTAATTTAATAATTTGTCATATAATTGAGAGCACAGAGCCCAAAGTATACTTCGGGTTTTACACATACGCTAGGGTACAATCTAGAGGGCGAAAAAAAAAAAATCAGTAATGAGTAACTTAGTATTTTTATGAAAGTCACAATTGCGAGATGAAATTTATGATTCCGAAAAATTCTGTAGAAATTCACAATTCTGAGCAAGAAAAAAAATGAAAAAGTAGTAAACTCAAAATCAGCAAGATACAAATTCTGGGGTCCAAATTGATAAAGATTCTGAAATGTACAATAAAAAGTCGGAATTACCTTGCAATCGTGTTAAAATTGTGAGATGTAAAATCAGAATTGCAAGACGAGACGCGAGTTTATATCTCACAACTTCGGAAAATAAAAAGCCCAAAATGTGAGACAAAAATTCACAATTTTGTTTATTCCGTGATTGAAACAGGCTTCCACAGGAAATGCCCCGGGCCACCGTTTCACATTTTGGAAAAAAAACAGGAGACTGAACGAGAACAACAAACCACTGAAAACTCCAGCAGATGCCTGTGCCTGTGTGAGGCGATTAAAACAAACCTATTCACGCCACGGACATTAGAGATGTATGACTCTTTCTAGTGCACATGCCAAGTGCCTGTGTTTATGCATTCTAGCAAAAGAGTAGCCTACTTTGAACAGATGTGCATTCAACTGTTGAAAGAAAAAAAAACCACAACGAAGTATACTTTGGGCAGGACAACCAAAGAAAAGTATTTTGCGCTGCAAATTTAGCCACTGGCTAATCAACCCCTACACGACACACACATCCATGTGAGATGGTCCTGAGCGAAGGAAAGAAGACGCCACATTAAACAGGAAACAAGCTCATTTTGATTCCCTTTATGACAAACACAGATGGCAAAGAGAAGATAAATATGTGCCATAAAGATTTTCAGAAGTGTAGCAAAATAAAGGTCCCAATTTTATTATATTTGAATATCCCAGTCACAAAGGCAGCTTTTGCTCTACAGGCCTGCAAACAGCAAAACTTTCCTTCTATCCTCTGAAATGAGTACACAGTTGGTCTTGGCTTCAGTTTACATACATTTCTCTCCCATTGTGTTTCAGACTAAATCTGCAGAGGACCTGGAAAGAAACTCGGTACCGGATTAACTGTACATTTGGTATCTCATTGATATAGGCTCTACTTCACAGTATATAAAACAAGGGATTCATTAAATTTCATATTACACTAGAATATCTCATAACATTTAATTGCTTATTTTTTATAATGACAGAGGATGAGTTCATAGGAATAAAAGTTGATGGCAGAAGTTAAAAAAAAAAAAAAAAAAAAATTGTATAAATATCTTAATATACACCTCTGTGATTACACAGCCTGATGAGTTTCAGCAATAACATGGATAGATTGCGCACAGTTTGAGCATTTCGATCTCAAACATCAATACTGGCATTCATGGAGAGAGTGTGGAAGTAGCGTGTAGCGTTCGAAAGGGAAATTTGAAATGCTAATGCCTCAGCCAATGAGATTCCAGTCTGAGTGAACAGAGGGGATAAGCCCCGCCCCCGAATCGTTCACAATGCAGTTAAATATAACCAGCTTTTATTTAGAACTGAGAGCGTTAAAATTTGCTGTAAAAATGAATACAAGTTTTAAAAAATAAACAACAAAATTTTGAATAGTGTGATCAAGTTGTGCCCTACCGCAATGTTGTCCCACCCCCTGTATTTTAAAAAGAAAAAAAAAAAAAATCACATGTAGAAAACAAGAGAACAGGACAATGTTGCATGTCCATAACTAAATCATCAGGTATGATTGAACATCGTTTTTTTTTTTCTTTGTTTTTTTTTTTCATCGGAACTTATAATTAAACAATAAAAGATCTCTAAATGGATTACGTACAACTAACGCATGAAGCTAAGAAAAGATGAAATGGTGAAAACGTCGCTAGGTTGCACCACTGGCAGTAGCAGCTCATAAAAGGTTAGCTATGTTATTCTAGCGTAAAATAAATAAACACTGCCATAGCGATAATTAGCCACGCCCTTCACCCCCAACCAATCAGGTCAGGGCTTCTCCCTCCCTTCCAAATGCAGGCTGTGACACGCAGCTCTGTTTCACTTTAGTCTGTATGAATTATGGAGTCTTGGTAATTTCTTTAGTCTTCGTTTCCCACCTGTGAATGGGTCTAGTACCTAGAAACGAAACATTGCAAGCAATTACTAAACGTAATTAAAGTAGACAGGAGTTTTTCAATCTTTAGGGTTTATCACGCAGCTGCTGACCTGTAGTAGTTTGGCTTGAAGGGTCCGTTCTTGTTCAGGCCGAGGTATTTGGCCTGTTCATCAGATAGCTCAGTCAAATGTGCATCAAATGTGGGGAGATGAAGGCTGGCCACGTACTCATCTACAGAAAAAGCAGATTAGTCACAAAGTGTCATATTCTGAGTTCATAATTTAGCACCACAGTTCAGTCAGAAAAGTCATTGGACAACTTCATTTTGTTGGCAAAAGAGGTGCATTGTCTTTCCAGTAGCAGAATGCACCACGTACTTTTTAAACCAAACAGATTTCTATTGCTCAGTTTAGAAAATTAGAATCTTAATTAAATCTGCTGCAGAACTTTTTCACTCCTGCGCAAAATTTTTTCGTATGGGTTGCAAAATTTTACAGACCAAAGGTAAATGTGTACTACAATCAATTACCCACATATCTCCACCTCCTCTTAAAGATTCAATCTCTGATGTCTTATGAGCAGAGGTTTGCTAGGAAAAGCTGAAGAGCACTGGAGAGGATAAGAGATCGAGGAGGGACGAGTGACAGAACGGCGCAGTCTGCAGTGAGAAGTGGCAGCCGTTTGTGACAGCGTGACCTATTTTCAGCCGTCTCCTGCTCCTTAGGGTCTGTGCAGGATCCTACATGGCTAAACTCTCTACAATGTGTGCTGCAGAAAACACTGAATCTTTCAACAGGCTGAAAACATCCGTGCATGGAGCAGACTAAAACAATTATAACCATTCCTCCCCGAGACGGCCATAATATTAAAACAACATTGAGGATTTCACTTAAATGCTGGGTTTATTGCACTTGACGCTTGTCTTAGTGTTAGATAAGCAGCACAGAACTCTCAGACAGGTCATTTCAGGTCACGCATATCCAATCATTTAGACATGGCATTTTTGAATGCATGTGCATGTAATTATATCAATGCATCATACCCATTTTTTTAGGCAGCAGGTAGACATCCTGTTTGTAGCGGCCTTCAGGAGCATTGTACAGCTCTATCAGAGCCAGCGCCTGGGGAAAAAGGAGCAAGAAATCAGTCACCATGACAACAGCAAGGCTGTGTGACACACACACACACACACACACACACAAACACTTTAAGTGCCTGAGGTTCACATTCTCACACGGCACAAAGACTGAGAAACCAATTCTCTGATTGGACTATGAAGTCAAATTCACGCACACAAAAGCACATTACCCATTTAATAAAGTCATTTGTGTTCATTTTTCGCTCGTTCACTCTCGTCTTACCTGGGTGGTTGCAGTGATGGACAGCACAAAGGTAGGAACAGTGGAGCAGCTGAGGTTTAGGAGGCGACCCTGGAAATATATACAGCATATGGATTGGATGAGAGATTTCTAACAAACTATTTTCAGTTACATTAATCTTAACTTCTTTTTTCATCATAATGCCTGTGCAATGCTCAACTAGTTAACTAAATAAACATCCTAGACACTTAAAAAAAATAAAACAAATCCATTTACATGCATAAATATATTTATAAAGGCATTTAAAGCAATTTAACGGAGTAAAAAAAATACAATTAAAACTAAAACCATAAATATTGCATTACCAAAGTAAAACTTAAAAGAAAAAGAACAAATTATTTGCCATGGCTTCATTTTTTTATTTTAGTTTAAGTTGAAGTACATAAATACCTACAACCAAATTAAATATTAAAATAACAAATAACTATAAAACTGATAACTTTAAATATAAAACATAAATATAAATAACAATAAAACAAACTAATAAAAATGGCAAATATACAAAACAAAATTAACCTGAAATGAAAATGGAAATATAAAAAATATTTACAGTTTATCAATTCTATTAAAATAACACTGCAATGTAACTGTCATTATATTTATATATAGAAATCATGATAAAGACGTATTTAAAGACGCACAATGCAAAATCAACAACAATTTTGTAGTTTTCCTGTAAATCTGTAAAAAAAATACAGATATATATATCTGATATATAGACATGCACAAATTAGAAAAGGCATGAATAAGAAAAGCATTGCAAATTTTCACAGTCATTTTCAAAGTCATTTTTTTCTTTCATAAATAAATAGTGAAATCCAGCTAGGACTGATTTGAATTAATAGACTTAAAGCAAAATCTCTCTAACCTCTGCCAGGAGCACTATTCTTTTTCCATCCGGCCAGATCACATGATCCACCTGCGACCTCACCCGCTCCCAGGTTAATTCAGGGGTGCGCAGACTGGCCTAAAAAGTTGGAAGACAGTCAACTTTCAGACACTTCTTTACATACTCGTGTGACAATAAACTATGGGTTAGAGCATTCCCTCACCACATCAATCTCAGTGTTGGAGTGGCCCATGTTGCAGACAATACAGCCGTTCTTCATGCGGTCCATGTACTCTCTTACTACCACGTTTTTATTGCCTATGAACACCACACACAACAAGACTGAGACGAATGCTGACGAGAAACACTGAAAGCTTTTTTGTTTAGCTAATAAAAGGAGCTTCAGGAAAGAAATTGATCTAAAATGACTCCAAGAGCCACGTAATCCTCAAGTCTCTCGATTTCAACCTGTCTTTCCCCACAGAACAACAATATAAATACAAAAAAGTCAACATTTAATTACTACAGAACGTAATTTCATCCACATGCGCAACGCAGCTGCCAGCAGACTAAACTGTAATTCAGGTTTGATTCTTGAATTGTCCTGTTCATAATTTATCTTACAGGAACGGCTAGAAATTGGTTCGTCATAAGAACTTTTGTCAAATTACATTTAATTGAAATTCAAGACTGACTGCAGCTCAGGCATAATTACTTGAAGTCTCAGATGTAATTATCTTGAGGTAGAGCAATCTATACTAGAATCACTGTGACAATGACAAGAGCATTTGCTTAGTGCAGTGAGAATCAGAATACAGTAACAAACTGTGCTCAGTTATATAACACTGCTTTATTCTGCAGCAGTGTAGTGTCTGTTAAACACTAGCTGATTTATAATAACCTCATTTTAAAACAATGTTAAAAAAGCTCACTTACATTTTTTTTAAAATACATAATAATAATAATAACAATAATTAAAATTCTTCATAACCTCATTCAACAACAATGTTAAAAATATATTTATAAATATTATTTCTAATATATTTATGATTATTTTTACAATTATTAAAATATAACTTAAATATATACAATTACATATTACAATATAAAATAATAACAATAATATATATATATATATATAATTTTTTTCTTAAAGTAAAAATAATATTTTTTTTTCATAGCAATTACAAAGAAACAGGAGCTTCAAAAAGGATGCAAAAAGTAAATAATTATTTTCTTTTTTGGATAAATCCAGATTCTGAAATACCTGTGCAGGTGATGACAATGTCGACTTGTCGGATGACTTCGCTGAGTTTTACCAGCCTGAAGCCGTCCATGCTGTGTGATGACAAGTAAAAAAAAAACGTTGTACAAGAGCTAGGACTAAGTACTAAGTATCAAGTGTGCAAAAATGCTGAATACACAGTCCTGGAGAATCATTCACCACTGAAATGCTGCGTCACAATGTATCAACACATTAGAATGACATTACATGTACTTTAACGTCATCTAAAGGGCATCGCTGCTGTTGAGGAAATGCTGAATCAGTGAAAGCAGCTGCGACTCACCAGGCCTGTAGGGCACAGATGGGGTCAATCTCAGTGACATAGACGATGGAGCCCATTGCTTTGAGAGCAGCACAGCAGCCTTTTCCAACCTTATTACACACAACAGGATTTAGAGTAGTGATTTAGAACAAAAAATGTTAAATGTACTTGAGAAAATATATGCTGTATGCAGCACGCAATGTGATTGACATAAACAGGGCAAGATCAAGATCCTTTGTTCTTCCTGGAAAACATTCCTGTTAGACTATGTTATCAGAAATTAAACGAAATACATGTAGAGGTATTTCCAGCGGTTTCCTGTCCTCTAGTGGCTGTATTTGGAATCTAATGCAGTATGCAGCAGTGCAGTGGAGGTGTGGTCAGCAAAAGTGATTGACGGATGAAATAGAAAGAGACAAAATTCTAAAACGACTGGAGTTTAGCCAATCAGACAGATTTTGCTATTTGAACTTTTCCCCATGCATTTTCCAATCCTAATTTGATTTTGTAAGACTGGATAAGTCAGATACCAGTCCTTTCGAATGATAATGAGTGTACCATCATATAAGGCCAAGAACATTCTGAAGATCTAAATGCAGCTCTCTAGAGTCTCTCATAGGAAACAGTTATTATAATGATCTCACCTCTCCATATCCACACACCACCACCTGCTTCCCTCCAAACATCACATCTGTGGTCCTCTTTAGACTTGAACACAAAACACAAACATGCTCAATAAAACCACAGGCTGATACTAACCACACAATTCTTGCCAAACCAAAAGGAGATGTACTTTACACACACACCCCTGGTTTCACAGACAGGCTTAAGCCTAATCCTAGACTAAAATGTAAGTCTGAAATGAAAGAGTGATCTTAAAACAAGTCAGTGCCTTTGTTTTGTCTCAAGATGCACACCTGTAATGATTTTTTGTAAGTACATACATAAAAATGACTAAAATGTTCTAATTGAAATATGGCCTAATCCTGGTTTAGTCTAAGCCCTGTCTGTGAAACCTGGAAACAGTGCGTTAAACATAATAATTAAGAAAACTATTCTGAGTGACTTTATAAGAGACATACCCATCCAAGATGGACTCCCGGCAGCAGTAAAGGTTGTCAAATTTCTGCTTGGTCACTGAATCGTTCACATTCATCGCGGGAACACACAGCTTGCCAGCCTTTGACAGCTGGTATAACCTAGAAAATGAAATATGAGAGAGGTTTAGCAAAAAATACACAAATAAATGTAAGCATTAATGTTAATAATCACTAAATATAAAATAAAGCTAATGTATAAATAAAATATAAACTGCGGGTCATGTGTTTTTCTTTTTTTTGTTTTGTTTTTTTAAGTCAAACAAAAATTAAATAATGTTCTAATGAAAATGCATTAAAACAGTAATACTGTAAATTGTTATTTATACTTTAAAATAACTGATTTCTATTTAAATTTTATTTTAAAGTGTATTTTATTTCAGTGACGCAAAGCTGAAATCTTGACTGTCATATAATCCTCCAGAAACCATTTAAATATGCTGATTTGGTCCAATACGATTATAAATTTTATGCATACATGTATGAATAAAATGATTACACATACATACATTATTTTTTTATTATAATAATTATAACAAATGTTTCTAAAGTATTACATTTCAATCACATTTTTCCAGTTCCACTACCTGCCACTAGATGGAGGCATTATCTTTTAAAAGGAAAAACACAATTGCACTCCCCATAATTTGCACTTAACCCACAGCAAATGCCAAAAATGTAACACTACTTTAAAGCATTTAACAAACTAAAGTATTTCACAAATGACCATATTTACCTGTGAACTCCAGTAACGCTCTCCTCTACGATGCCTTTGATCTTTTTGAACATGTTGGGATATTTCTTATAGATCCAGTGAGTCAAATCTCCGCCATCATCTAAAATCTATGAGACACAAGCTGTTGAGCCATTGAGCAGTCATAATATTGAACTTCTCTATTTGTATATAGTTCAGCTACCATGTTGGGCTGCCAGCCTTCCACATTAACACAGCGATCGATACACCACCAGAAATCATCCTCCGATTCACCCTTCCAGGCAAACACTGAGAAACCTGCCAGAGACGACACACAGGAGTTCATCAGGACAGAAAAATATGAAAGGATACAAAGGAAATACGGAAAAGAAAAGAACAATATTTACCTCCCTCGGCCAGAGCGGCGGCTACCTCGTTTTGAGTGGAGTAGATGTTACAGGCGGCCCACCTGCACTGAGCACCCAGAGCAGCGAGGGTCTCCATCAACACCTACAAACACAAACAGACACTTGACGATGCATAACTGAAACACAGATGTCAGTCAGGTCTCAAAAACAAGCTTTGAAAACATCCTCACAAATATAGTATCATGTAAAAGAACGTTTCTAAATGAGTTTCTAAATTAGAGTGTCATTTCATTTAATTAGTTTAATTTAAGACCAAATGAAGTTAATATTAGGTGTGTGTGTGTGTGTGTACTGAAACTCACAGCAGTCTGTGCAGTGATGTGGGTGCAACCCACAATCTTGGCTCCAGCCAATGGCTTCTCTCCCTGAGCTCTCTTCCTCAAAGCCATCAGAGCAGGCATCTCTACATTGCAGAAAAACACAAAAAGCATTAACACACGCCCATAATGTTGCTTGCACATCCAAGCAACACTGTGTAACTTTTAGCGGACGAAGCATAAAACCGCAATTTACATGCAGATGAACATTTTTGATAACAATGCAAGTTGTGTTTCACAGATGAACATGATAGCTTGAGGCTCATGGTTAGAAATAAAGGCCTCAACAGTGTGAAGGTCACTAATAAATCTCACGAAAAATGTAAGAGTAGGTAAGTAACTTTTATGCTGTGGTTTATAATGCTTGGAGAGTTTGGCAACAGTTACATTATATATATTAATTAATAGTTAATCAAATCAAATAATGGTGGTAACTATAACTTGACAAGCCTATTTATAGGCTTTGGAACTTAGCAGGCACCGTTCAAAAAAAGACATTTTCAATTGTGAAAACCTTTGGTTCTGTTGTGGAATCAAAATATGAATTGTGAGACATAAACTCAGAATTAAGAGAAAAAGAAGTCACAATTGCAATGTTATAAACGAAAGACTGCATGATATAAACAGAACTTAATTCACAATTCAGGTTTTTTAATTACACCTTAGAATGAAAAACAGTCAATTTCAACTTTTTATATCTCGCAATTCAAACATTTTCTCAGACATATCGAATTATGAGTTGTAATCTCAAAGTCCGAATTGTGAAATAAACAAGAAAAATCTTTCTTTTTTTTTTGATCCCCTGGGAAACTTTTTTTCTCCCTGTGGCTTCAAGTTTATTGCAATGCATATGGTATTAGCCGGACTAGTCCTTTATTTACAGATGTAACGTAAACACACACGAACAAATTATGAAAGCATATAAGCTTATCATAATGATTTTTAATTCAAAAACATGGTTTGGAAGATGGTTATTATAAGACTCATTATTTACATTTACAAATGGAGTCATATAACGCACCTTTAAATATAAAAGACCGTTTTAAAGCAGATAAACAGACACGGGCTGTGTGTAAGTGCACACTGAAGTATTTGGTCATGTGGTTATGAGGAGCTGAAGGGGGCGCCATGCTGCCTCACAGCGCACACTGAACATATGGCCCCTCAGCAGCACAGGAAGAGCATCAAACATGCTTTGCTTGATCTCACACTAACACACTTTTTCTTCACACATAAACAAATACCAGTGGCTTAATATGTTGACAGGCCAGAGGACATCTCAAAGAGAGAACAGCATTGCACAATCAGCTGTCATGCTCGTAAACGGTTATAGCTTGTCGGCACATAACCTTAAGAGACAAGGGGCCCTTCCCACCTTGCTCAGCAATCTCGATCTCCCTGCGTCCGAAGTCAGCCTGTTTGATGTTCTTGATGCAGAAGTCGGCATTGCCCTTGGAGTTCTTCTGCTGTTTGTCGCGGGGAGAGGTTTCGTCATCGGAGCTGTCAGTGTACGAGGCGGCTGAAGAAGGGAATAATAAAGAAAAAAATCATGTAGATGTGTGCATCTGTTTCTCCTTGAACACTGTCCTAAGAGAGCCCTGCAGGAATGTAGATTTTACTTTTCTTACCTACAATCTACTCTCCTTTATCACTGTAATCCTCTTAAAGAGGCCTGCCAGAGAACCCACACAGGAAAGCTTTTGTTCACACGACTCACCTGACACTCTACATTAGACCCTTGATGCATGTATGGCAACACGTTATGTAGCCCACCAGAATGAGGTTTAACAGGACTGTGCATGTGACTGTTGTTGGTGCTTGTACAACGCCATACCTGAGCTGTAACTGTCTGTAGAAGACTGTGAGATGGAGCGAGACAAAGACCTGCGGCCAATCTTGGTCGGACGTTTGTTGAACTCCTGCTTCTGGTCTGCAAACTGGATCTGTCATGAGAGAAAAGAGTTCTAAACCATATAGTGAGAAATAAAGAAAGTCTCACGTTCACCAAAGCAACAGTAACATTGTAAAGTATTTGTACAATTTAAAATAACTGTAGTATGATGTAATCAATTCTAAAATATAATTCATTCCTGTGACGAAAAACTGAATTTTCTAGCAGCCATTACATTTTTCAGCGTGAGAACAATGCTACGATTCATATTTTTAGCTGAATATCAGGAATAAGTCTTCACTTGGAAAGTGAGAAGAGAATTATTTTAAACCTAATTTTTAACACAATTTGAGCTGCCAGGTAAATACTTCCTGTACCCCGCAGTGTGGCTGTGATAATCCAGATATCATAACTTTTTTGACTGCATCAAGTATTCTTTAGAAATGCAGTCGGCCACCACTAATCTGCTCTCAATGAAAGTCTGGAGCAGAAATCATTGAGAGCTCATCGTAGACGTGTCGGTAAACTGCGCTACTATTAATGGCCTGGCAGCTGTTGCCTGCAGAGAGGAACGCGCTGCGTGAACCGTGAGAGGATTACGGTGCGGTGCAGTCGTCCCCTGCTGACGTGATCATCTGAGTCAACAGCGAGCCTCAAATCCCTCCGCTCCATCAAGAGATTTTTAAAAGCACGACTATTGCATAACCCCTTGTCATATCAGTGTTCAATCAACCACTGAGTGATCGCAGTGATTAATCTTCAGGCTTTAGGTTGGAGCTACAGGAGGTGCTGTTTCCAGGATGGATGGATGCATGGCTTTTAGACCGCGAGTAAAACACACAGTTATGCAGACAAGTATAAGGCCCTGTTCACACAAACACACCACTGTGTCTGAAAGGACTTGCGTAACTGTTACTCGCAGGGTTTGTGTGACAATAATGCTGCAGAGAAACAAACACCCGCAGACTTTGTGAACTTCAATTTGGCACCTGTTTAGTCGCTTGGCACAAAGGACTGTACTGGGAAAGCTTTTATTGTACAGGAAACGCACTCTTACAAATCAGGAAAAAACATGATACTAATCCGATAACAAAAAAGCTTTTTTTTATTTAAAAAAAAAAAAACATGGAAGGAGGAGTCTAACGTTTGGGGAGAAAAATTAAATAAAGCTTTGCATCTCCCATTTGAACAAAATAAGGAATAAGTTATTTCTCTTTATATTAGACAATAATAAATCAAACTGTTCTTCTTTAACAGCGTATATGGGAGAGCAATATGTGCAGGGTCATGTTGGATGGATGTAAACATGGATGTAAAAGGAACCGAAATGTGGCTATAACTTGGATGGTTTGTCTGATATAATTGGTCTGGATTCTATAATTCAATACAGAATATATTATTGAAAATACAATCAGGTGAAATAAAACAACTTTTCCTTTTGCTTGACTGCTTAGGAGTCTAAGCAGTCAAGCGCAAATAAGTGGCACATACTGCAGCGCGAGTGAGATCTGGTTTCATTTTTTTTTTTTCAAATCCGGGGATAAGCAAATGTGCACGGTATGATAATCGTACATGTCAGTATCACAATAAACCGCCATACCGGTATACCGTTACAACCCTAGTACCAACAAAGCTAACAGCATGATGCTCCAAGCATATAATGCATTGCACACATAAATATTGGGTAAAATAGTATCAGAATTAGGGCTGGGTATTGATTCAAATGTTGGGTACAAAACATGTAGGTTGCAAGCCTATAAACGGTGAAGGGAAACTAATACTGGCTTTTGGGTGATAGACATACTGTATGGCTTATGCGCTTTTCCACATTTGAGGCGAACGGTTCCATTCCGTGCCGATGCTATCCGAGCCGGCCAGTACAGTTATGGTTTCGTTTTCCACTGCGGAGCTGATAACGGATTCAAAACAAAAGCTCAGTCGTTGATGTGGTAACAAACGTTTACATATGATATGACGTGTTAAAAAAAACACTCCGTTTTGGAGGGTGATGAGAAATTTCTTTCGATTTTATTACTAATTTGCGTTCACACAGCTCAAAATAGGGAGCTAGCAAGCTAACTTACGGAGAAACTAACAGCGGACAAGTGACAGATCCTGATTGGTGACGTCACGCACACACACCAGTGCCGAGAATTCCGGGTCGAGAACCATTTGTAATCAAACCAAATTGAAATCAAAGACATTTTTAAAAACAACAAACAGAGTTGTTGTCCATTGGGTCAAACAACTAAACCACTTCAAAGTTCCTTTTCAATTAGCTGAAATGTCCAGGTGATTTCGGACCGATTATTTTGGTGCGGATACAAGCAGGATTGCCAAGTTCCCATTTGCCTAAAAGAACCAAACTCAGGGTGAAAAAAGCACCAAGTTCTGAAATAAACAAACATTTGTGAAAACACCCTGAATCTGCGTTTGCACCAGGCTGACAGATCCAGTCTAACAGGGGTCAATGGTGCTGGAAAGAGACTGCGTTGGACCCCCTCTCGCTCTCCACAGCAGAAGACACGCTGAGCACACAGATGGCTCTGGACTAATTTCATTCCAGAAGGTTATGCTTTCCGGTTAAGCCCCCCGGAAAGCTCGAAGACCACCCTGTCACTTTCTCCCCTCTTACCTTCTTAACTGAGGGCTCGGAGATCTCTCCATCCTTCTTTTTTTTCAGCATGACACACTTGAAAGAGTAGAGAGACAGAAAGCAACAGAGAGGCAAAAGGGAAGGGAACAGCGAAGAGGAAGTGGACTTTTATACCAGCTTTACACGTGGCCAGTCTCAACTGATCCCATGGCCTGTGCAGCACAATGCGAGACTGTTTCCCTTTGCACATCTCTCTTTTAATTGTTAATTGTTCAGAGGCTGGAACGATTCTTGCTGTTGGCAAAACGTGCATGTGTAGGCTTTTAGTAGTGGTGGTTTAGAAGGTGATTACTGCGTCTCATGCTCAAGATAATGAAACATGCCAAGGACACATACTCACACACTGCCACCACTGGCCCTGACAAAGAGCTCTTTGTGCTTTTCTGCTCCTAAAAGATACAACAGATCGGAAGTACCCGAGGGACAATTACTCTGGCATGTTCTTGAGTTGGTTAACCTCACCTTTATGACGAGCATCAGCGTCATGGTTGCAGGTTTATCAACTGTTGCCAAGACTTAAAAACCTTGTAACGCACACAAATTGCTGATAGACGTTTATGATGGTCCCATCTTGAAAACAGTGCTAATGAGCAGGAGGTCATCCTCTAAGAATTTGGTGGTTCACATCTCCTGTGAACTCCTTGAAATGTTTCGGAGATGTGGTTTAAAAAATGTTTCCTTTCCCATGGACCTGGATGACGCGAAACTTTATCTAGGGGTTTGAGAAAGTCAAATATTTGAGTACTATTATCAGTCTTTAGTGGGTCTGTTCATTTTGCCGATGTAACAATACAGACTAATACACTTAAAGCCTCAATGTAGCTCAAACAGTACAGCATGACGTCAAGGTCATGGGTTTCATTCCCAGGGAACTGAAAAAAAAATGTGTACCTTAAATGCAATTTAACTCACTTTGTATAAAAGCGTCAAATACATACATGTAAATTTCTTCCTGCACATTTATTTTAAGGCCAGAAACGTGTATGCAAATATAAATGCAAATGCTTGGCCAGTATTGAAAATGTGCGGTCTTAAACTAAACGTGTTACTTCCAAATCTTCATGGAAATAAACCAAATATGATGCACAGTTTTCTATAAACAAGCAACCTAACAAGATTAGTTGTGTAGCAGAACTCAATGACTGAAGATGGTTTAGTTGATGTATTTCTATAGCTAAAGCATTGGATTAACGGTGCCTAGGTCATGGGTTCAATTCCCAGAAACTGCATAAACAATTACACAAGTATACACTGAGTGCAGTGCAAGTCATTGGATAAAAACATCTGCCAAATGCATAAATATAAATGTTAAAGCCTGCTAATGCGCCACATGTCGTAACTGGCAAGACACAGTCCTTTAAGACATTGCATGTGTACTAATAAACTGACTGACTCCACAGAGTTCAGAGAATGATTTGTGGTTTTGCATTACGGTCATGGTGCGTCCTAAACCATCTAAGTTCATTGTAAAGTTAATTTAGAGAAAAAAAAAAAAACTAAGAATCTAAGAAAAGCAGTCTAAAAAAAATGATGCCACGTGAAAATGTCATTAGCCAAATGAAAAGATAATCATGTACCGAAACAAAGCATTTTGTGCTATTATGTCCTCTTTTTAAACGATGCTGAATATTTCACCATAATAGAGTGAGGTACTTTAATCTTTCAAAAGGTAATATGAATGGATTTATGTATTAAACAGGAGGCAAAAAGCTCCATTTCTGAGAATGACACAAAGGCTGAATGTTACCGGAGGAGAGATTCAGGCCACATGAGCAGCACTTCCATGAAAAAAGATCACTTATGTAAGAAAGACAGAAAGAACTAGAGAAAGAGAGAGGCGCTCACATCAAGATAACGGTACATTTCAGTGCCACTGCTGAGAGCTGATGATTAAAGAACAGAGCAAGAGAAAATGCTCATATTTTGTGTGAACGGATGTCCAAGTGTTCACAGTCTAGCTCTATGTTGAGAGCTTCTGCAAAGAAAGCAAGCCGTGCTGCAGGGTGCTGGTGACTTCATCGGTCATTCTTTGAAATGCTGAATCACTTTTTTAATGAACTGAACCGGAATTCAAGGATAATCATTAGGCTGTAGCTTTCTTCAGAACCCCATTGTGTCACCTGCCAAGATGACATTGACCATCCTTGTAATATTAAAATGTAAACATTACACAAAATACTTAAGTCTAAAGTGTGTATATACAGTACAGTTTATGTCCCTGCTGATTGGTAGTTTAGACAGTAAGGCAGCTTTTGAAGGTTTGACACAAAGCTGACAAATGATCAATGATTGACAGTATGGCACAATAGCAGATTTTCCTTCCACATTAATACGCATCACAATAAAAATCCAGAATATAACCAAAAGAGATACCAAGCACTCAGTTTAATCATTTCCTCAACCACTGTCTGTGTTTTCTTACTGCTCTATACATTATGGATGTATGCTAATTTAGAAGCAAACAAAAACTGAATAATGAATGCTTACATTGCCGGTTCCCATCCTGCTGAAGTGTGGAGCCAAAATAAAAGACCCCATCTTTTAGACTCCTGTTACAATGATGAAAGCCAGGGCTTGTGTTTATTTAGACTGCTGTGGTGCAAGTTGGTCATTGCACTGGCATAATTTTGGAACTGGGAAGGGCATTCAAAAGCAGCATTTTGCAATGCTTTTATTTATTTGAGGAGACACTTGAGTTGAGGCCTACATTAATAAGTGCAGTTAGCATAGATCTCCTAGACTTGAAACACAGAAGTCTCTGCAGGGTAGATCTGCAAACAACGGTTCAGAAAGCTCCTATCATCATGCTGAGCTCTGAGACAATAAACAATGACACTTGGAAATTTCATGAGATACGATAGTCTGGAATTTACTCCAGGACAAAAGGTTGCACATGTGCACATAATCTTATATAAATCACAGTACGGAACACGGACACTTATCACCAGGGATGTCAGAACAAATGTATAAATGGGTTCGTTCTTTGCCAACAGGAAAGGAAAAAACTTTTCCTCCAGACGACAAATAACAGAACCATACAAAAACTGTAGGCCAAGCAGCAGAAAAATGCAACATACTTGTAATGGAGTCATTTGAGGGTCAAAAATATACATAAAAAAAAAGAGTTAACGAGTTAAAGCTCTCCTGAGGAAAACAGAAAAAAAAGAAAAGAAAGAAATGTAATTTTTTTTTTCCCTCACCCCCTGAGCTTTTCATTACAGGGCAGCAGCAACGTCAGCCTGAGGTCCTGAACATCTCTGGAGAATCATTAAATTTGTTCTCTGTGGAAAGATGTACGTAAAGAGATTCACAAGTCCTATGTAGCACCTGCCTTAAGTGCTGCAGCATAAGGCTGAGCTACAGAACTTATTATTAGTTTATTAGTTTTACTACATTTCCTGGATGCAATGTAAATCCCTTTTAACTAAGAGTCTGTCAAATGCAAGAACATATTATAAATGTGTGTTGCTGAATTTATATCGATATATAGATTATTTTTATATCATAAAAAAAATACAAATTTAATCGATTTTTTTCCCTCACAATATCTTATAATTCTGACTTTGTGTCAGAATTAAATTTCAAGTTACAAACTCTTAACTGCAAGTGTTTATCTTGCAATTATGGCTACAAACTATTCAACTACAAACAAAAAGTCACAACTCACATCACGGTTTATATCGATTTGTTATAAAATTTGACCTTTTTTTCCATCAGAACTGACTGACCAACAGTGACCAGCAATATATTCTAAATATTAAGAAATAAAAGAAAAGATATCGCTCAGCCTTGAAAACTAATATTTGCTGTCGTCAAGCACCACTGCAACATAAAAAAACAAAGCTCTTAGTAACGCAAGGCAACTGATCTTTTGCATATCCTTCAATTGTTAACAGCCTAATAGTTCTGCTGTGACACACAGATCTACGGTCCTGCTTTGCTTTCTTACTGTGAGGGTAATTTACGACTTCATAGACTGTTTTCATCCTGGCACATTCACAAGCTTTCCAAGCTATAAAGTGACTCCCATAGCAACTACACTTTACAGTCAGACCAGACAGGGTTTGGGGTATGGCAATTAGCATGGGTAACGTGATACAACACGGCGGCCCGCTTTGACTAATGACGGCACCAGAAATGAGAGAGCTTGGTGCAACAGATACTGAGGATCATCTCAGGGCACTTAACTGGAGAAAGAGCTTTTTTGCGGCACCCATTCACTGGCATAGTAAATCAGAAAAATTTGCTCCAGAGTATAGGCTCTTGTGAATCTTCTTCCACCTAAAGGTTTTAATTTAACACATTGGCTTAACAGAAGGTATATGGAAAATATCCATAATTTAAATGGCTGACACTAGCAATCGTGTGGCAAAGAACACTGGAAGGTGTGACAGGTAATTTGCTTCCTGCTCGGGTGGCGGCTCACATTGTGGGACTTGTGCTCTCAAGTGGTCGCCATCCAACACGTAACGTACCTGGCAGATTTGATTACCATTTCTTGAAATTCAGCCCTTCCTTTTTTCTTCGTATCCCTCAGTCACAAAATAATAGGATTGTATTCCTACAAGGCCAATATATCACTGGGCTTGGCAAGGAGTTTGACCTTTCCTACAATGAAGTGTTGAAAAGCACTCAAGCAGTGCAAAGCATCTGAACTTTGATGTGGATTTTTCCGCTCTGAAGAACAGAGGTTAGCCGCTTTGAAGGCTCTGTCAGTATCGGTAAACACAAGTCCGTCTAACCGATTTTAATGGAAATTTACAGAGTAGTATAATAGTCTAAGTCATCGTAAAGCAGCTTTCTAGTTCTCTGCCTCCTTAAAGTTCATGACCAATACATAAAACTGCCACGATTTCATCACATCAAAAGCATGAACAAGAGTTCATTCTGTTAAATAAATGTCTCTGCACTTGTTCTGTGAACGTATAAAAGCAATCCAACTATGAAGAGAGCTCAGCTGCAAAGGGTTAGGGGGCGGTCAGCTACCCCATGGCCAATACAGATTCTTTTTTAGAAAAGCCATTCGATACCACGTCCTGCTATTAACAAAAGCTTTCTGAGACGAGCACCTCGGGAGGTTTCAGCTGTACTGGAGGAGCAAAAAAAAAAGAAGAAGGAATTCAGAAATGTCAATATCAGCCTACGTGATGTGTTGTTCTCATGCCCTTTGCTATAGACAAGATTCTTAAACACACAGTGAAAGTTGTGCTTGTAATTGCAGACCCAAAAAAAATGCGGTTGTAATGAACACAACCTCACAGACATGCTAGAATAATAAAAACATGGGACCAAAAACTACGGTTCTTGTTATTTTTTCTTTTAATCTTTAACACTCCAGAAATGTACTTCAGCATATGACATATAGCTTAATTA
>JAUMHR010000047.1:2808395-2818438 GCA_032361145.1 Enteromius fasciolatus | reverse complement strand
CAACCAGATAAATGTCAAACCTGAGAGACGATCTGTGAATCAAAACTAGCCCCAGCCACAAAGATCACAACAGAAAGTTGTGGTAGACTGTTATCCACAAATACATAAAAGAGGAGTTATTCCAAGTGATATATAATAGAAAAATCTGGCGATGCTTGTGAATAGGGTACAGTAATGACTTTTATTTCAGCAAGTCAAATGGCAGGGTTTCAAATGACCACATCGTCAATCAGGACACACTGACAAAGCAAAGTAATCATAACAAAGAACTGGAAAAATATACAAACAATCAGCCACAACCATTTCACCAGCCTTGCTTCAATCCTGTTAACTTAAAACACCACAAACCAACCTGTATATACTCAAACAGAACCTTTCTCCCCTTTTAAAGTGAAAAGCAAAACTACATATTTATACTTGCAAGCAGAGGAAGTATATGTTATAATAACGTTATAAGAAAGAAATGGCACTAAAACGAATGAAAACTATCTTAAGACTGCAATATCAACTCACAAATGTTGTAAACGTGTTGTATATGTGTTGGCTTCTCACATAGCTTGAGAATCACATCACAAACTGTTCATTGACATTGGACTACAAAACACTTTTTTTTGATTACTTAACAACTAACATAGAAATCAATAACAACTGTCATTAAAATCAATATCAAATACTAAGCCTTACTTAAATATAGCAGAATCCCATGAAACTGCAACAAAATTCAATACATACAACTGCTTTAATGTGCGCATTAATTAATGTTTGAAGTTATTATAAAAGTGTTACAATTTCAAGCACGTTATGTTTTGGAACGGTGTGTTTTGACCCGGATAAACGCGTGAAGCGCCACGGCACGCGCACTGCGGGTCTCTTTCAATCACTGGGAACAATCACTCACGCGCTCGAAATCAACGTGATCCGACCGAAAAAAATAAAAGTGAAATCCCTCGGTAAATCGGTCACTGATCACCCCCTGACAGCTGCTGGTAAACGGCCGTGTATTTACAGCTGTTACGCTGCTGGTATAGGTTTGATAGGCCGGGAATCATCGTCACACAATGACACACGACAGCGGATAAACGGTTGAAAACAAGCCTCGTCAGACTTCACGGGTCTCACTACAATCTGTCCTTGTTACCTTTTTCATTCGCGGTGCCTCGGCTACTGTGCCATCGCAGTTGATGAACGCTTCGCCGCCGTTCTGCTGCGGATCCGGCCGCTTCATCGCGGACGCCTGCGGCATCTTCACGGGGTTCGGAGCGGTGGTCACCGGGCTCGGCTCCACGGCCGCCGCTGCTGCTGACGACGACGAACTCGAGCTGTTTTCACTCTTCTTCTCTTCTGCCTTCGGTGTCAGCGGAGATATGGCAGGGGAAGCGTCTTTACCGGCCACGTCTTTTAATTCGACCTCGGCCATTTTCGCTGCCACAGCCTGGACTGACATCGCTGCGAACCGCACGGTGCTTTTTTTCCAACACAGAGTGAACCGACACACGAACGGATACGCACGGTGGGGTGACGAGAAGCGCAAAGCACTATGGGACATGCAGTTCATGTTACCAGAGCGTTTATTACGTATCATTTTAAGCACGGTTAATAATAGCAAACGAAAGTATTAAGATATTTTCTCCATTAACAAAAAATATATGTAACTGCCACTTGTATAACTCTTATAAAATGTCACAAAAATGAACATATCAAGTTTTTATGCCAAACACTGTTAACTATAACTTTACATAAAGCACTGCACAGCAATCGCAACACATGGTGATACCATACCGACTACTTACCATATGTATTTACAAGGTACTTGACTCTGACATGCTTTTTTTTCAGTTTGATCACTGTAAAAGACATTCCTACGTTGTCTCAGACCTTGTGCTTAAATATAAATCTAAAAATTAGCATTCTAAGAAATTAAAATCTTAGCTTCCTATAAAAGCTTTTATAAAATATACATTTATTTTAACATTTGTATCCATTTGTTGGTGTGAGACACTGCCATCCAGTGGTTAACAGTGGTAAAAAACAATGCTGGGAATTTATTCATTTGAAAATCAAAGACAAAACTGGAAGCTCATTCCATTTTTTTTCACTTCAGACACAATACAAAATACAAACAACATTAACATTTCTTGTCGGATATGTATTTTGGCATTCAAGATTCGGGATTATCAGTCTTCCCAGCTCCTCTGTAAATTGTCAAAACAGTAAAGAGGAATAAGAAAAGCCCGTCACTGAGAGCAAGTAAATAAACATTACTTCAAATACACTTATGCTTGTTAATAGTCGCATGTCATTACAAGTGCATGAAGAAAAACTACCAGTAACTGCTTCGTAATGGATAGGAAAAAAATCATAACCCCTGTCATGTCCACCCAATCCAAACTATCTATAAAGAATAATGTATAACTACATTGTTTTCTTGTATGATGAATACAAAAATATGTATACAAAAACCAGTGGAACAAGATCCATTTTGACTGTTTCAAGTCATAAATATCTCAGTGTTGAAATTTTAAAACATTTTCCTCAGCTAAAATGACTTTCTGTGCTTTGTCTGTATTTGCAGTATTCGCATCTTAAACATGCAATATCACAAGAATGTAAAAAAAAAATTCTATCACATTCCAAGGTTTGTGCAGTGTTTTTCTCCGATAATCTCATTCCCCAAAGATCCAGAGTACATTCACTCCTGAAAGACCCAGATTCACTCTCCTGGTACAAAAAAAAAAAAAAAAAAAAAAAAGTAATTTAATTTAAAATTGCAACAAAAATCACAGATAAGATGATAAACCTACACTCACCCCAGCATGCCAGACTCCTTGGTTTTGATAATGTAGAGGAACATGAGGATGGTATGAAACAAGTTATTTCTGCCCTGTGGAAACACGGTCAAGCATGATTCACAGAAAAGTTACTTCACTGTAATTATAAGAGGACAGTATGTTCTTACCTTAGGCAAGCTGTAGATGTGGCCCTGGTAGACGAGCTGATAATGAGGAGGGTTTGTGCTACTTTGATGAATGCAAAACAGGTTCTCATTGGACACATCTGTTAGAAATTCACACATGAATGCCAGAGTCATAGATTAAACAGGTTGTAAAATATATATATTATGCACATTCAAGTAGTTGCCAAAGGTAAAATACCACATTTTCATTTAGTTTAGCTTGATTTAACTCCATGCATACCTGGTTTATCTGGTGTCTGTATAAAATGCTGGGACGTGAAGGTTTTTCCGTCGGGATACTTGGGATGTGGAGGGAGCCGGGAGTCCAGGTATGTACACAGCACATGCATCAGGATCTGTTTGTGTCATAAAGCCTTTGCGTCAATGTAGAGCAAACATAAATGCAACGCATCAACAATGTTTGTTACAATCTCCTCTAAACACACCGCTGAGTCTGTCGGAAGGTCTGTGTCCCATTTCCGGTTTTTCAGATCTCCTCCTCCATTCCAGCGGAAAGAGCTCATGCAGCCACTGTGGGCTAATTCTGTAAGAGATACAAATGAACACACGGTCATCTCTGTTCATGATATAGGACCACGGCAAGTTAAGATATTTATTATGCTTAATCCCAGTGGTGTATTCTGCTTACCTTTGATTCTCTCCATGAGATACTCCTGGTTCGGTGTGATGTCCAGATACTGTACGATAGCATTGAGGGTGGGGATTGCAGATGCTTTGACCACAGCAGCTTGTTTGAGACTGGTGATGTTGGCCTCTTCATGAAACGAGAGCGACAGAAGTGAGACATAATGGAAATTTTTATAGCTAAATATCTTTTGCAGAAAAGACGATTACCTCCAATCTGGAGCTCAGGGCAACCCATCCTCCTGAGCTGACTGTTGACCGAGTCGATCTCTCTGACCAGATGAACTAGAATGGTGTCATTGATCCACTGGAACAGTTAGGTGAAAAAGACTGTCGTCTTAAAACCAATACTCAATTTAACAAATTAAAATAAAAATTAATAACGATAATTAAATATTTATAATTCTTTGTTATTTGTGTTATTAAATAAAGAATACACATTCTATTTAATACAATAAAAATCATTAAATAAATAATGAAGAGTAAAATTAAGAAAATACATAATTAAACACTACATACAGAAAAACATGTTTATCAAAATCTAAATAAAATTCTTTATTCTTATTATTCCTAAAATGCGTAAATACTAAACTATGAAAACAAAAATAAAATGTATTCATAAAACCTCATTTATAACACTTATCTAAATACATACACGCAAAAAATAAACCATGGACTCACATTTCTTAGTTTTGCAGTCCAGCTGTCGATACTATCCTTTACCACACGACTTGTTGTAATTCTTGCCCAGACCTGTAATAAATTAAAAATCTCTTTATTGTTTTCTCTTTACTACAGATGATTTGAAATCTTCTAAATTTGATTCTTACCTCTTCGGCAGCTTGTTTAGAGCCCAGCTCTGTGTCGTCTTTATGGGCAGACGGTGCCTGTGAACGACAGGCTGGCTGATACTGAAACTTCCTCAGGCTCTGTGTGTAATCTCCCACTGAGCGACTGTAGTTCCAGAACGATGGACTGTGTCTTGGAGATGTTGACTCTGGACTCCCTAAATGAGATCATTTATAAAAAAAAATTTGTAGGCCACTGCTTAGCACAACCACAATTTGATTCTTGTCCAAGCTGGACTCCTACCCAGTTGACTGCGGTGGCTTTTCTCTTCCTCTGTACGTAAAAACTTCTCCAATGTCTTTAGGTCATCGATGTAGTCCTCCTTACCTCCGGGTGAGTTGAAGACTGACGGGGATGTGCGGTACCTAGCACGGAGACTGGTGCCTTCTGCTGGTCCGAGGTTGCTTGGGTACACAGAAGAATTTGGAGACGGACTATAATTTAACACCTGCAGACATAAAAATAGTGGGAGCGTGAATATAATGAAAAACCAAAAAATAAAATGTAATGTCAGAATTTTAAAGAACTCAACCTTGCCGAATGCCAGCGAGGGTGAGAAGGGTCCTCCTGCTGATGAAGGGCTGCTCAGAGGTGGACTGAACCCAGACACACAGCTAGGGGAAAACTTGGGGCTGGTGCTTGAGGGTCGTGCAGGACTAAAACTGAGTACATTCTGTCCCTGCAGGGGAGACGACTGGACTGAGACTGGAGCTTCCTTCTTTTCTTTTTTCTGAGGTGGAGAGGCTTGAATCCCTGTGAACACAGCATTTTTTGATTGTTTCATCCATACATACAAATATATACTTTTTTTCTGATACTCATTTTATATGTCCAAGCAGCCATACTTATAGTTTATTCTTATCTTTTTTTAACAAAAAATTGGTAACTTATTTTTTTCTATTGACTCACTGATCACTACAATTAATTAATGGTAAATCTGGCCATTTTTAAATAAAAAAAAGTCTCCTTTTGGTTTGAAGTGTTCACACTGAACAATTATTTAAGTTGTTTGTGTTGTACCCATCATATTGTGGTAATCACCCACAGTTCTTAGGTTCACTTAAAGTTCATTGGTACAATCCAATGGAAAGCACTATTACTGCTCAATGAAAGGCACCTAAAACTCACAACCTGTAGTAAGACACCCAATACTGTAGTAAACATTATGTTGATAAGTCTATTGATTACTTTTTATAACCGTAGGTCACGTTTTCTAGTAACATAACACAATAATGTATGCATACATTTTCTTTGCCTCAAGAATAGCATTGTGCATGATTGCTTTTACCCAAAATACATAATTCCAGATGTCAACTAACTCACCTGAGCCCTTGAGCCCAAGAAGTTGATGTTGTACTGGGCTGACGGTGATTGTGGATGGGGCCATGGTGTATTTGAAATACTTCCAGAAGTCAAAAAGTGCATTGAGACTGAACAGTGAAGCCAGGGCAAGCTCTGTCCAAAATAAAAAAAACAGTCAGATGAAAAGCAACATAGCAGATCACTGACACGCTTTGAGCTCTAATTATACACCTACCAATATACCAGATGGGCCAGTAGGTTATGTTGTAGTATCTGCTAAGAAGCTTCCCAGACCTAAAGGACAAGGTGACTTGGTTATCCATGGTTCAGAAGACACCAAGTCGCATTAGGTACCATTAGGGGCATGTCTGAACTCACATCTCAGTATAGATCATCCCAGCCAGAGACATATTCAACACGGCCCATGCCAGGACAACCTGCCGTGCCTGTTCCTCCCTCCTCAGCTTTATGGTTTTGTCGATGAGGGAGGTCATGCCTTCCTTTGATGGTGTCATATCTGCACTTTATCCTCTTCCAAACCACACGCTTTTATAATAAAACAAAAAGTATTAACAAACAATATCAGCAGCAAAACAGAGGATTCATAAACATGTCAACGGCTCCAATAAGACTAACAAAGCTTTTGTGTCTAAAGAGAATAAAACTACGCAGTTGTCATTGTGTCAGCTTATTAGTATTATAATCCATGCTAACCAGCTAAAATGTTTAGTTAAGCTACACTATATAAGGCTTTCATGCAATGTGCACTTGAGAAACACTTACGTTACCATAGTAAACTCTACTCTGAGACAGCTGGAGAACTCAAATAATAAAATACGAAATAATGTATTGATTTTTTAGGGGTAAAAGTTTCTAAACTCTACACAAATTTACTTATTTAACATGATTTGATACATACTTCCTCGGCATCAGCCCTCCATAACGCGGTAAAAGAGGAGGTGTGAAGGTAGAAACGCAAGAGTATCAACAGAGTGAAAGAGGCCGCAAATAAATTACTGTCGAATTGCCTTTCAAAATAAAAGTCTGTCATGTGATATTTTCACGAACCATTAACGTGCACAGGCAACATGTAGATTAAACATACTTAAACTAAGAAAATAATATTAATCATATTATCGTTAATGTCGTTCCCCGACATGTAGATGTGAATTTTTATTCATTTTGAAAAACATTTTTGTACGTATGGACACTCAGAAATGTCATAAATTTGCAAATGGTTTTGTTTGCATGAAATAAATATATTGCATGTTGTTTAAAATAATACAAAATAAAGTAAAAGTAATATATAATATAGTTATTATTATGATACATGAGGATGTCTGATATAACTCCCAGCAACCCATCTTCTAAGCACCAGGGGTCAGCAAAGAAGCTGTTCAAGCCAATATTCTTATTTGTGAATTTAAATTAAGGGAAAAAAAAACTTAACACAGTTTTTACTTTTCAAATTAAGATTTATTTAATTGAATGTCTGATAGGTCCAAATGATGCAAGTGTCCTAGGGCAAAAATAAAAAAGGGTATTGCTAAAATGCCAGGTCTTTGGATATTTTTGTGTGTGTAGGTGGATCAAATGGTGGCTGCTTCAAATTAACTTAAAGTAAAAAAAAACATTTGTATCTAAACATTGCCCTAGTCTTACATCTACCACCTGGTAAGACAATACATTTACAGCTGTTTGGTGAGTGTGTCCGAGAAGCTACTAAAAAAACAAACCTGGAGGGTTAACCTGTAGGGTAACTAACTTTTTAATCCTACTCTTCTCTAAACTTCTGACTCAAGGCTACTGTGAGGTATTGTGACTGTGGGCAGGAACATTATTTAAAAACAATATAGGCGTTTCATATCACAAAGAAAAATAATAGCTAGAAAAAGAACTCAGACAACAGTTAAGTTACATGACATTAAACACAAATGAGGCAAGACTGTTCATGCAAATATCTGCAAGTAACTGCCAAGGCACTTCATGCGTGAAAAAAATTGACAGTGTAAATGCAAAGACAAAACAGAAATGCAGCCACCATGAAAACACGTTGAATAATTCTGATATAGCAGCAACATGGAAACCGGAATTAAGATAGCCTATGCATTAGCTCTTTTTTCTTTTTTTTTTCTTTTAGCAGCACTGGAACACAAGTTCAAACATTTACACAGAAATAAAAGAAAGCGAAGAACACAAAGTGAACTTAATCTTGATATAACAGCACACAAACTCACTCAAAACATAAATGTGGTAACATAAGTGAACATTGAAAATGAACATTGTTTGAAAAAAAAAAAAAAATAGAAATCATTTGCATAGATGTGTTGGTATGGCACGTTTGTGGCAGCACAACACGTAATATTTCTGAAGTAAACTTCTTAAAAACCTCACACCCCGTGTTTCTTTTTAGGTCCACCGACTTGAGAATTCAATTTTCAAAAGTGCAAGAACAAACTAAGAAAGAAAGAGACAAGGAAATTGCATAATGCTTCAAAATATCTTTTTCCTATATATGAGAAAAGTTCAAGTAGATGACTGATATTTTGAGAAAATAAAATAAAGTGATTTAATTGAAATTTGATGATGTCCTATCTATGCTGACATGAATTCCACACAACTAAAGTAAAACGCAACCAATCTTGGCATGTCGAACCTCACCATTTCTACTGGCAGTTGACTGTTAGATCAGTTTTTGGTCTAAATTTATTGGTCTAAATTTAAAAGCACACCTAATATGGGAAACCAGCCCCAAAACAAAAATAACTTAAGAAAACCAATGCAAACTAAATAAAAAATAAAACCCCTTAGAAACGATTCGCCCTCCTCTTGTATACCACGGATAACCAGCGAGAGGTGGTATCTGAAAGTGCATTTGTATCATGTCTTTGCTAAGAAGGATTTTAAGACTCCCAAATGAATAAATCCCTCAGCATAGAAAGTGTCCCTGACCCATAAAGTGATGGTGTTCAAAAAGATCTAATGAGCAAACAGCTTCATGCTTATTCGTTATAAACATTACAGAGCGTTCCAGAAACCACCCGTCTAAAACCAATCATATTTCACGTGCAAAATCTTTCAGTCTGCATTCTTCCTTTAACCTCTTTCCTTCCATCCCTACCTCACCTTTACTCCACTTTTGCTACATGCTTAGTGTCCATCTGAATTGTCCTGTGAGCTCATAAAGCTGTGATGGTCACCACGCACGGATAGAAACCGTTTAACATATTCATATATGCTTATTTCATGCAATAACATTCATTGTAAATAATCCCTATAATAAGAGTTATATATACCCGACAAGTAACTTATCAGATCATTATATTAATATCTCTACCATAAGCAAACAGATCCCACTGAAAGGAGTGATGCATAGCATTTTCGTGGGATCACATGCATCCTATATTATATAAAAAATGGCTGAAAATTACTAAGCAAATGCAGTTCGTAAGATAAAAAGCATTTTTTAACAATAATAGGTATTATTATTATAATTATTAAATAACCACATAAATTATAATACTAATTATAACACAGTTGCATATGATAGCCAAGACAGATGTATGCTCTTTGTTAATATACAATATACTGCATAATTTAATAATGGTTTGAGGCCAATTCAATTTAATTTAATTCAAGTATGTAAAAGGCCACCGCCTGCGGACATGAGACGGCAGCAGCAGCTGTTTCGCTCCGTTATAAAACATCAAGCTTTTGTTATGTGAATGACCATCTAATGTGACTTTTGATATTAAACTTAAATACAGTAACAATAATAACTGAATCTTTTATAGTCTGAGGAGGTGTATAGGAACAGAAACCCCGCATCATAAGTTGACGTCACGGACATCTGTAGGGGTGCAGGACAGGTTTTGAGATTGTGTCCCTTTGTTGCTGACTCTGCCCTCCTGCTGCTTTTGATGTTGTTGTTGGCTTTCTTTCAGGCTGTTGGTCAGTAACTGCTCGATCTGCTCTTGACATGACTTTAGACAGTCCTACAAGAAAGAGAGAAATAAAAGAAGAAACCAAGATAAGGACTAGCGTCAGCCTCAGATGGTACTGCATACTAAAAGTTTCAAAAAGTCATAGAAGAACCATTTTTGGTTCACAGTTCTTTAAAAAACCATCCTCTTTCTTGGAAACCGTAGATTCCAAAAAAAATAAAAAACACAAAACAAAATGAAACACTTTACAGGTTCTTTACTGTCATCTATAGTTTCATGAAAAACATTTAATATTCATGGAGCCTTTCCATTGCACAAGCTATTCATTGTTGTGTAATAAGGTTCTTTAG
>JAUMHR010000047.1:2793997-2808315 GCA_032361145.1 Enteromius fasciolatus | reverse complement strand
AGATTATAAAAATGTTCTTATATATATATATATATATATATATATATATAACAAGAGATGTACATAATTTTCCAAACACATTATTCACTTCAATAATCTATCATGATTACTGTATTAACATTAACTAGACTCTGGGTGCGGGATGCACTTAAAATATTTTTCCCTCAAAAAGTGCAAGTAAATGTCACAATTTTAACAACATGACATTGCAAGCAGCATGGAATTAAACATGCCATTTTGAAGTAGAAAGACTGAACAGGCACTTTCTTTTGCTCCAGTAATCTTTGTTGTTCTTACAACTAAAATTATGTTTACGGTCTCGGATTGACTCGCCCCCCCAAACACCACATTAAATAAAACTGTTGATGTTCTCATGTTGGTCAGACAGATTTTTTCCTGTCTAAATGGGCGGTTCTTAGGCAAAATAAAGCTGTAAACGGTTTCAGATTTTATGCCAATCGGCTACGCAGAACTACGTACACTCTTAAAAATGAAAGTTCTCTATTCTTCCATGAAGAACCTTTATCCAAATGGATCCACAGAACCATTCAAGGATTTTTACAGAAGAAGAAAAAAGGTTCTTAACTTTTTAAATGTTCTTCGCCTTAAGAGAAATGGTTCTTTTTAACCTGTTCACTGAAAGGTTCTTTGCGGAACCAAAAATTGTTCTTCTATGGCATCACTGAAAACCGCTATCTTTCAAACATTAAAACATTGGTATCTGTGTCTCTCTTTCTGCAGAAATGCGGGAGGTCTGACGGAATGATCCCGTATCAAACTCTCAGGATAATTAAAACCTGTTCTTGCCCTAAACCGAATAAGACGGCCACAACAGGCCTTGTTGTCTACAGGCACAAGAAGGAATGGTTGCTAACGATGGCATGTGGTGTTTTTTCCAGAACTTAAAATGTATAAAAAACTTAACACATTACATTGAGGAGAGCGAAAAGAATGTGACAAACCTTATTATTGTATGTGAGAAGTTTTAATGGGGCGTTCACTCTCTGGGTCCAATTCAAAAAAGTTTTACTGTGAGACTTTCAAAACAGCCTGAAGCCAATATGTGTAAGTTTGTGTAAGAGCCTGAGTGTGTGTGTGTGTGTGTGTGTGTGTGTAACACTGCGCTTTAATCCACAGATGTGGTTGAGAGGCCTGTGTCTCGCCACAAGTATGCAGCTCTAAAAACACTTTACCATTGCTGCAGTGAACACACACAAACACTCATTCATAAAACGACACATTTCTCCTTTTTCCATACAGTCATGCATGAATATCCTGCACACGCACATGTCTGCTATGTCAACTGTCTGACACAGGAAAAATTTATTTCGGTATTGAAAACTCAACTAAAAAGACATTTCATTAAATAAGTCTCTAGTTCTAGGGCCTCAGCACACTTTAAAGTGTTTAAATGAAAATTAATTATTATTATTAATTAATTAATTTTTTTTTTTTTAGAAAACATTAATAAAACAAAACAGCATTTCAGTGATATTAAAATAACACTGCTTAAAATAAAACAGAAATCCTGAGATTTCCGTTTTAATAGAAATACATAAATTCAGAAAAAGGAAAAAAATGGGTCATCAGGAAGCTAAACAAATAAACTACAGCTAATCCTATGTGAAACTATTTATTCAACGTTCTTTTGCTATATAATTCGATTTTTACAGTACAAAAATATATCAATGCTGGACACTTACCACCTCAGTGTGGGTGATTTTAGCCAGCAGCTCTGTCAGACTGTCCCCCCACAGATTTTGGTTGCTCTGGTCAGGCTGAAGGCCACATACTGCTGCCCCCACACATCCTGTGGCGATCATGGAGGGAGGGTACATGGTGAAGCTGTGATCTGAGGAAAAAACAAGCACACACACACATCCCGAAACATCAGTGACCTGGTCAGTACATTCCATAGAACATGACTCACCTGTGAGAAACCTGAAAACAACTTCCCAGAAAACAGTTGTGATAATACAACCTGATTGAGGAGTCTTCCATCTGCTTTGAATTCCACGCAAACCTGAACCTGACATTCACACGCTCTCCGGTTTCAGACCTGTTTTAACTTCACCACCTCCCTTAAACCGTCCTGCAGCTGCGAATGACAAGTGAGGAGAGCCTTCCTTCTCCTCCTACTCCCTCCCTTCATCTCTCAGAGGGCTCTGAGGTTTCCAGGAACTACTCCCCCTCTTCCTCTGCCTTGAGATCCTGAGAACGGGCCCTCAGTTCTCAGTCAGGGAGGAAAGCCTCAGCTCGTTTCATCTGCTTTGTTGGTGTTAGCGTGCTTTCTTATTTCAGGATGCTACAGTCATGACTGAATAAACACCCTACACTCGACTTAGTGCCACAGTACAGCAGCTGTGCTGTAAACCAACATTCCTGACTTGAGAAAATTGTTAAAGCCAATGAGAAAAACACCAGAAACATTTGCAATAGCTCAAAAAGGCTCCTCCGTCTTGGATCGTTTACAGGCATCAGCCTCTTAAACAGATGCAGGGCCGCAGAAACACACCCAGTTAAATATACAAAACTTTTATATAGACACAAATAGCATCTTTTTTTTTATATAGGCAGAAAGCATCATAACGCATTCACATCATGCATCTTTAGCACAGTAATGGTTATATTTCTGCTTATACAGACACATTTCTGACTCAACTCAGGTCCTACCTGTTGCACAGAGGGCGATGAAGGTTTGCGCGTGTTTGCGGATCAGCGCCAGTCTGTCTTCAGGGAAGGGCAGTTTGTGGAGGATGTGTTCGATAAAGTCAAGCGGGGTGACGGCAGCCAGGTTCCATTTCAATTTACTGAGAACCACCAACTCCCACTCCAACAGAGAGATAGAGAAAGACAGAAACCGAACAAGAGGTAATGAATATGAGTGGCAGGACAGATGACCTAAGGATGGTCTTTTACATTTTCAGTGCAGATTGTGACTGGTGAAATTAATAAAAAATATAGATCTACATGCAAACAGCTAGCAATGACAACCAATGAGATTACTTGCACAGCATTTAAACAGTCAAGTTCAATGTTTGCTGTAAGCTGATCAACCTAAAACCCTCCACCTCCACCAGCTCCACCTGTCTAGATCTGCTACGGAAGCAATACCCGCTTCTTCATTTACGTGAAAACTCAGAAATGTATAGATAATTTTAAACACAATTACAAAGAAACAACAAGTAACACTTTTAAGTATTTGCTTGTAACACATAGTCCAAAATCTTTGAAAATTATTATTTTTTTACAGTGGATATGCAAAAGAGTATGCAAGAATATTTAACCATTAGTACCACAGCATAATAATCTGATATCATCACTCCACTAGTGTTTGTCAGTGATAACGCATTTGACTTAATCACTTCTGAATGCAGTCTATTTTATTGCCTTCTAGTGTTTCAAGTGTCAATCCTGTGTGATAAAAGCCAATCGCATGCCTAAAATGCTTAAGAATGCAAAGACTATTATGTATTATCTCAAAACAGAAGTTGTGACATAAATCATCACTGACACTGGCATTTGAAAAGTCTGGGCTGTGTTTCTGTGTCACTCAACACTTGTGATTCTTCAAAACAGGGGAGAAATTAGTCAAATTGCTCTTTAAATATGGATCTGTCTTGCCCTAAGGGACATAACAGTTAAATCAGGTTATCATGCAAAGCTCCACCTCTTGTCTTTGATCTCCACCAACCAGATGCTGCATGCCATGCGCACACTCAACTTCCTTCCTCCCACGTGCCCGGCTGGTTTTGCTTCGCCTGCTGAAGCTGTTTTCTCAGAAACTCTTAAGAACAGATACGCGAGGGGAAAACCAGCCCAATGTGTGAAGCTCTATGCTCTTATTGTGTGTCTTGGTGAGTGAAGGGAGAGCGATTTAAAGTAGGTGAAGACACCGAGCGACACCGAGACTCCTAAAGCCACCTCCTACTGGATGTTAACTTTCCTGATGTATCTGATGTTCCTGCAGTTTCTAAGAAATCTTTTTGCTTTGACCCAGTTGTCTTTCCTGTTCTCTTTATAATATCTAAAAGCTCTAGAAATAATTTAGATTAAGACACTAACAGTGCTTCATCAGCTTGCATGGATTACGAAAAAGTGTATGATGTAAGTCCTGGCCAATTTATGGGAACTGTACCAAATTATCAAAAGAGGCTAAAACTGAAAAGTACATTTCATCACCGCTTAACCCAGAAGACTGTTTTTTGGGGGCAAAGCAAGCTAAATTCACTTCCCCAACATCTAAATTTCACAATAATAAAACTATGAATCAGCAGATCACAAGCCTAGGGCTATATACTCTGGGGTCTGCGTAATATAGAAGTACACAACAGATGGAAGACTTTGTGTTGTCATCAAGACCATCAGCTCTTACCAGCAGTTGTTGAGATGTAATGGAGTTGTCTGTGTACAGGCAAAGCTTCCTGGCCGACAGCGGTTGGCATGCTTTTAATTTTGAAGCCAAGAAAAGACACACAGCCCCTAAAAGCTGCAGATAACATTTTCTTGTAGGAACCACAGCTAAAAATCTGTCCAGGTAGTTCATAGCCAAGGCAAAGACATCCTCTTCACATTTCTCCTCTTCACAAACCTACAGGGACACAACAGAATTCATTCACATTTTAAAATCAAGTCTGTCTAATAATTAGTATTTATTTAACATTTGTATGTCCTTGCTAGAACTTTCTGATGACGTTAGCTCAATGCTATCAACCAGACATATTTGTTCATATTCTATTTTGTTTGTAGTTAGCCTATTTATATAGGTGCCATTATGTTTTTATGTATAGCTACTATTTGCAGCTTGTACAATAAGTGCTTGCTGCTACTAACTCTTCTCCTGAGAAAGAGGAACTTTCCAGCAGTAAATATGTTCATTCATTTTAAGAAGGGTGTGCTGTGAAACCCAATGACGCCCACACATGACTGCTTTGGTGATTCGTCACGTTAAAAAAAAAAAAAAAGATCTAAGTAATGTCAATGACAACATATAATATCATGTTTATGTATCCCATTAAACTATATCCGATAATTATTATGCAGCTTTGACTAACTGAAATACATATAAATCGACAATTCTTTAGGCTACATGGCTGCACTTTCGCACCGAGCAACTCGAAGGGTGCTTCAGAAATTCTCAAAAATTACATAAATGCATTAAACTATTTATAACATGCCTGTAAATAAAGCAAAGACCCCCATCTATCTAATGAAGCATGCCAAGAAGAAAAACAATAAGGCGTTTTCTATTAAATGTCCATTTATAGCACACACAATCGCGAAGTGTGAAGATTGCAGCGTTGCGTTTCCTGCTGATTTCCTGATCAAACTTTTCCTTTGCACATTTATTAGCTATGCATATATGCTGTGTGCATAAAGGCGTAAACCAATGATTTCTTGAGTTGTTTGCATTGTAATAAAACGAACGCAAGCAAGAGTCAAGCTATCATTTAGGTACTTCCCGCAGTCCATTAGGCTATACATTACATAATAAAACCGTTTGAAATAGTCTAACAAATTTTTTACTACAAACCTCCAACATCCACGTCGCCACCATCCGCCTCATAAAAGGCTGAATATCCTTCTGGACACATTTAAAATAGGGTCCCTGCGGAACATATTTGTCCTCCACTGTTAAAAGACTTTGCAATACTCTTCCATTGCAGAAGATGTTGGGATCTCTCTGAGCTCGCATTACTGTGTCCTTTTCCAAGCAAAAAAGTTCCATGTTTAGGTTTTTCTCGGTGATGCTAACTAATATAACCACCTCACAGTGCCAGCTGCATGTGGATGTGTCTATGCAACAGGACTATGGTGTTGTTGCCTCGTGCATCAATAGAACTCGTCTGCACTGTTAGAACTTTCACTTTTTACATCACGGAGGCTGCAATCCCAGGCATGAGTCTTTCTTTCTGAACTACAGACACAGATGAAGCAGAACAACTCTTGACTGCATGACCACCCAAAATGCAATGTCAGTCCCTCCTCCTGCTCAATTCACGTTGCAAATATGCTCAAATTCTCTTCTTCCTGCTCAGTCATTGCACATGCATGGCATTTTAGCCTATCCTTAAGTAAACCTCTCCTCAACCCCTCAAAAATACGTTTAGTGCAAGACGTGGGCGGGATAATTGTAGAATTTTTAACATGCATGACATAGCCGACACGACACATGATATGATTTTTTTTTCTTTTTTTCTGAATATTATTTCCCCTCACGTGCAGATGCACATGTCATGTGAACTCATTTTATTCGCCGCTGCCATTTACTTGCATTCTTTTAAATACCCCATCCTTAAATTTACTGAGTGCTGCATTTGACGCACAGTTCAAGTGCATGATTTGTAAATTACTCAAGAGGCATGTAATAAATAGGTTTAGTCTATAATGCATTGAAAGTCTCACTAGCAGCTCTTATTAATGCAAATAAACATAGAGGCTACATTTTAGTTTAGCATAAAATGACAGAACAATATGTGCAATAATGATGGTAGTGAACAACAAACCACACAAAAAGTTTCATGACACAAAGACAGACTTTTAAAAGGGGAAGTGACAAGTTGGGCTTGATGGGTTACATAACAGTGTAATATGTATAGCCAATAAAAAAGCAAGCAAACGGTTTGAATTCCCATTTTTCAGGATATCGAAGACATCATTGTAAGATTAAGATTAGATTGATAAAAAGATATGACAAGCTTTCCTTTATCTAAAATGTATGTTCATCAAGATAACATTATTTTTGTTAACCACACCTGTCTGTCTGTCGTTCTGCATAAAACAGATGTTTGTTAGTAAGAAATAACTGACGAATTAACCATGTGTTACAGCCCTTAGAGATGAAACCACAATTAAATGATAGGTTGCCGCCTGCCAGCCCACAAACCAACACACATATTCATTTATTATTTGATCACAACAGTCTGTGACAGGTGATAAAAGGTAAAAGTCTATTGTGAAAAGGCATCTTGAGTAACACCCACATTGTTGTAATGAATCGCTAAAAAGGAGTCCTTTGTCTTTATGTTTATGTTAAGAGTTAGTGTGAAATATTCATTGTAAATGGAGTAGAACCGTATTTCAGCCATAATGGTGCAAAGATCTGAAGATAGCAAGTATTGTGTTGTCTGACATATTCCATATATGAAAAAATACTGCATTGCTTGAATGTCTGTGTGTTTCTTTATAAGCACTGGGCATAAACATTTTTTTGGACAAAGTTGTAGACTGTAAACTGCACAAAAATACATAAACAGGAGCTACCATACAAACATGTATTTAAAATACATCTCTCCACAGCTGAGTATTTGAAATATGACTTATATATTCCTCTGTCAGGAACTAACAGAATAACTGAATGAGTCACAAATTGTTTTGGCCAAGCAGTGGATCTAACCACATATACTGGAATTTCATTCAAACCCAAAAGCATTCTTGTGAATTAATTAGACATGTCAATTCAGTAGCATCCTACAGGACATTGAGGGAGAGGAATGCCGGACGTTAAAGGAACAGTTCACACAAAAATGAAAATCTCTCACTCTCTAACCATCCAAGAGATTGTTTCTTCATCAGGACACATTTGGAAAAAATTATTTGTAAGAAACAAATTCATCATATGGGCGTTTTAACTTTAAACTGTCGCTTCTGGACAAAATACAAGTCCATAATCCATAATAATGCTTGCTCCAGTGAAAAAGTTAATCTAATGTTGTCTCTCACAAATTCACCAAGATGGTACTTAGTCTGCAAACATTGCTCTGATTCAGAAAAAGTGACATTTTTTATTGCAGAAATCAATATTGTGGATAGAGGAAGTAGTGTTTGAAGTTAAAAACATCCTAAAGATGAATTTGTTTCTTAAAAACATACAGGTTTTCATTTTACGATATTTTAATTGATGGACTGGAGTTGTGTAGATCACCTGTGGGTTATTAGGATGCAGTATCAGCTGTTTTAAAATGAACAATTAAACTAGGCTATATAAAAGCATAAATATTTATATATAAACATCCCGAGATTAATGCATTTGTCTCTGTGCGAGAGGTTTATGTGTGTGCATCTTGGGTATATGTGTGTGTCTTAACATAACATGTCAGCCCACATCACACTCCAAAGTGGCACAAAGGTAAAGGAATGCTCAGCTGCCTGGGAAAATGTGTAGAAGCATGAAATTACCTTGATCCAAAGATTCCTGCTGCATACCGGTTCTGCATGCCAGTAGACCACAGAGAGAGACAGAGACAGACAGTTTGTCTCTTGTCTAAGGCTGGTTGAGTTTAACACAGATATTATTTATTATGGTCTTATCACAACAACAATTGCCAAATTCAGACTGATATCATGCTATAAGAAAAATGTAAAATTCACAGTTCGGTACAAACATCTAATAAAGTATTTTTGTTATATTCAGTATAATGAATGTGTGTGGTTAACTTATTAATCTTTTATATAAAACTCATTATTCAGGTGTAGACCTAGTCAGGTGTGTCTACAGGAATATCTCAAACATGATATGACACGTAGCTCTGCAAAGCATGTGAAATTAAATAACAAAAACTGCATGGAGAACTATATAGACAATAGTAATTGTTTATTTTATTTTATTTTATTCTGACCCCTCTTTATGAGAGAGTCAAGGAATCACTGACCTAACCAATTCCTTTAAACACACTAATTTAATTACGATTGCAACAGGTGAGTCACTGAATCACTTACACAGCCGATCCATTCCAACACACAAAAACAATTAGGATAGGAAGTGACTGTCACTGCATCAAACACTTGCCTTACAATATGTAAAGAACGGTATGCCAAAAGAGTAGGATGTCCGAATTCATAATATTTAAAAAACAAAAGTAGGTGACCTACTTCTGCCCTACTTCTGATTTTGGATGGACAGGGTTTTATTAGTGAGTCATTGAATCATTCACTGAACTGATTCATTCAAACGCGCTGATTTAATTAAGACCGAGTCATTGAATTATTCGCTAAACTATTCCTTTAAATACAATGATTCAGTGCTGCGCTGCTGTAATGTGTAGATCTCTCTATGTATTTTTCAAATAACTGTACAGTTTTATGAAAATGCATTGACATATTGTTTTACAAATAAAAAATATAATTTTAATATAAATGTTTAATATATAAAAAAATACTTTAGCACTTGGTTATGAATGAAATAATTTATTTTAGGTAAATTATGAAAACAATAGTTATTGACAAAAGAGTTTTTGTTTTCGGAGATGATGTTCTCACACTCACTCATGGGATAAAACCACACCGGGATGCCATCTGGAGTATGGATGGACATTAACACGCCATTGGCTTCTCCTGCATGAGATAAGAGAGAAAGAGAGAGAGCAACAGGGTGGGGTGTCCATTATAAAATCAAGCCTGGCTTCAGTCATAAGCAAGAGTCACATAGGCTGGATTTCTGGTGAATGAGATCACATCCTCAATCACATCTCCAAACAGAGGAAGATCAGTAGAAACTGACACTTTAAGAGGAAACACTACAATGTGAATTAGACCACACTTGGGTGAGTGTGTACATTTGCCATCTGCTATTTTTTCAATGGACTCTTACCACTTGATGTCTGTTAGACAATGTTTTAACAACTTAAGCATTCACTCTCCACCCAGACCAAACAAACCAAAAATGAAGCCTCAGGATTGCACTCACTTTCTAAGCAGAGGCCCCACTAGTGTCCGCAACATGAAGGATACAGTACAGCTGGAAAGATTTGATTAGTCACAGACTTCTATGTGGGTGTGGTCCCATTGTATCGAGGAAGCTGATTGGTTATATACACCACTGTAATTTAGTCTCACAATAAACAGCACTTGAATGAAGGGCAAAAGGAAATGGCCAGGAAGAGACTCACATTCAAACACCAAGACAAAAATCAGCAGTTGTTTTCTAAACAGCACTCGGATCAAAGCAGACCTCTGATTAGTCCCAGACATCAAGCTAGTAGATACAGAGGGTAGATGTTTCTCAGCCCAGCGCTGTGTTCCTGCTGCGTCCCCCCAGCCTTTCGCCACATAAAGGGCCCTCTGTGAGCCAGCTCCAGCTTTAGATTCTAACTCTACTGATTGGCTTATTGCTTTATTGAATTCTACTGCAGAATCCCTGGACTGTGCTGATGGCCACAAACCATGAGGAGAGCCGTCATCACACAGTGCAGTTCAAGAGAGCATTTCACATCAAGGCATGCTGGAGCGTTTTCTGACTTATGTGCAGTTTCTGCCAAATAAGGAAGAAGGCAGTGTTAGTTTTAAATATCTTCACACAGACACAACATGTATACACTCTTTTCAGATTTTGTTCTTTATTTTTTATATGTAAAATCCAATATATAAAATCAAGAAAATAAATAATACAAAATAAAAATGCTTAAGTAAAATAACAATAACAACAACATAATAAAAGTAAAATAAAAAGACAATAATAAGGCTTAATAAAGTAAAAATAAAATACAACAATATTGTTATTAAAAATACATAAACGTGCAAAAGTGCATAAGTAAAAAAAAATAAATAGCTTAATATTAAATCAGGGATTTGTTCACAACCATCTTCATCCCACATGATCTACTTGTCAACTTACATAAAAGGTTTCATATCTTATTAAGTACATCTACCGTACTTATTTACCATATCTAAGCAAGAATACAAGACATTTCTTTGATTTAATGAAAGTAAGAAGGTCTCTCGGTGCTCTTCCAAGCTTACCGCCATAAACTAAAATCTAAGCTTCTACTAAAATACTCTCTTTATGTTCCACTGTTTAATACTTTTCTACTTCTTCTTCTAAAGCACTAGCAATCACTTTTACCTGTTTTTTCCATTACCTGCCCACATTCATTTCAGTTCACGTCTCTGTATCGGCCTTTGACAAAGATTACATTCTATTCTATTTAAACATTCCAGCCTTATCAGCAGGAAATGGCATTACAGAAGCAAGATCAGCAAAGATGTGAAGGTGATGACCATATCCTCACATCTTTATTATGTAAACGGTTGGAGAATTCATGTCATAGTGAAAATGAAAAAGACACGTATGCACTAGTCTATGTACAGCTCGTCTGCTCTCAAGAGTGTGCCATAAACCAGCAAAAACATCTAAAAGTCTCACTTAAGAAAGTCATAAAATCTGAAAAATAACTGGATGTTCTTCGCCTGTCCCACACTCCCGAGAATAGATTTCCTATACCAAAATTATTTTGATTTTCCCATGATTCAGTGAAAAATACTGCAGTGTTTCCAGCACAGAGCAGTGCATGTTCTCCACAACATTACTTTATCCCTCACTGATTGCTCAAGAAAACCAGCAGAAATGTTGTGTGTTCTGGAAAACTGATGAGAATGACCGCTTCCTAAGACTCATCAAGCTCAAATAATCCATTCCCACACAAACTGCTGAGTTTATCTTCACAGATAGTCTAATAATAACTGATGCCCCCTGGAAAATCTCTGTCGACCTTCTCCACAAGGTCAAGCTAGAGGAGGTTCTTGACCCTTCCCAGCAGCCACTGATTCAGTGAGGAGTAGCAGAGATGTTCTTCCATTGTTAGTGATATTGTTACTTGAAAGTCTGTGAAAACAGGCCTGAAATGACCTACTCATACTGTATATGAGAGGGAGAGAGGGAAGGATAAGCATAAGAGATGTTCCTAAATCTTGACACAGATCTTCCCAGGACAGCAATGGCCCTAAGGGATCAATTTCTCCCTCTGGTTCCGGACACAAGTTCCATATCAGGAAATGTAACATTGCATCCTTAACAAATACATAAACTGAAAAAGAAATTGTGTAGGAAACTTTTTCACTCAGAAACTGCAAGTAAATTAAAAAATAATTGACTTTAGTCAGGTTAGACCCCATATTGAATTTAACACACACACACATTTATATAGGCCTATACAAAGTTTAAAAGTATAACTGACAAGTCTCATTATATCAACTGAGAAAAGCGATGAATCAGGATATTTTTAAAATAACACTTTGTGAATGAGGTCAAGAGTGAGTTTAATGTATAAACACATGCCCATCATTTAGCTGACAACCCTGTGGCAGATATTTGAGTAAACAACACAATATGCATGTTTGCATTATTTTTTAGACATGTCAGCATATTCATTCCCATTCAGAATTTGTTAATCAGACAACTTTTTTGGCGATAAGGGTTAATGGTATGTGCATTTAGATTAGAATCAAATTTTGACTACATATTCCACAATGACACTGCAATCACATCATGAGTTTCACAGCCCTGCACGGAATTCTGGGACGTGAATAAATGGCAAGTTAGCAGGAGTTGTCAACGGCATTGTTTAGTAATTAGGAGCGAATTTGCAAAGATTATTCTTCTTTTTCCCACGGTACGCTAAATTACATCACAGTATCTGCTCGACAAATCCAGAGATGCAAAGAGACTCTGGCAAATATAAGTATAATACTGCAGTTAAATTTATCTGAAACATTAGCAGTCCTGTCAGAGTTACAGACGTCATTTTGGCACAAATCTTGGAAGCAATAGATAGAACTTCATCACAGTGTTGGCATGCAAGACTAATCTTGAGGAAAAAACACACAGATGCCTTTCAGTTATGCAGTGACAGCTCTATAAAGACAGATGATCATCCAAACGTAGTTTAGACCATAGAGATCCATCCCAGGTAACAAATATGCCATAAAAACATTTTTTGAAATGTTTTTGAAATGCTGAAGTCTTCAAATTTCTTGTTTAAGGCCTATTTGTTAATAACATTATTTAAAAATAGCAAAAACATGTCTTACAACATTCTATTTTCACCCAACAAATAACATTAGGCTCCTTTATTTTTAATAGTCTATTATTAGAATGTAAAAGTATTCCATTTTCTTTAAAGGTTACAAAAACATTTCTTAGAACATTAATCAAATACAAATAACATTTTCTGAAAACATTAACTAAAGAACATAAGAACATTAAATTTAACACATACAGTAAGTTGCATGTTTTAGCATGATTAAGCAGACTGCTAGCATGTTTCTAGTATGATTTAGCACATTTCTTGCATGTTTTAACATGCTGACATGATTTAGTATGCTGCATGCAAGTTTTAATATATAGTGCTAACATGTTTAAAATCATTAGGGACATTTCTAGCATGTTTTAACATGTTGGTGTTAACATCCTTGCTGAAAAAAACAGCATATGCTGGTCAGGTAGGCTATGTTTTGAATCTGGAATGCTGGTTTAAGCTGGTCCTTTGCTGGTCATGGACCAGCTGAAGACCTGCAAAGGACCAACTTGGAGATGGTGCTAACCTGATTTGTTTCTAGCATGTTTTAGCATTGCTAGCATGATTTCCACCGGGCTTTAACCCATTGCTAACATTTTAATATGTTGATATATGATTTAGCATGCTGCTAGCATGATTTAGTACAGACCTGATATGTTGCTAACATCATTTAACACATTACTAGCATGTTATAACATGTTTCAAGATCTAGTAACATGATTTAGCACACTGATAGCCTGTTTCTAGCAAGACATAGGCTAGCTAGCACATTACATGTTTTCATTTAGCACATTAACGGTTTGCTCCTAATATTTAAAACTGTTGTGAAAGTTATGAGAAAGTTCACTATTAGCTGGAATCTATAAATCACTCTGCAGTAGAAAAAACATCCAGATATCATGCCAAAGATCTTAAGGGTGTGTATGTTAACTCAAAAAGACCTGTTTTAAAAGCATCAGCTTCTGATTGTGAAATTAGCACTTGGCAGTCGATCAATCGGTTGATGGCGGTGGGAAGTGCAAGCTAAACGTTCAAAATGCACACACGCACAAACAAACCCAAGCAGCTCTTAACAATATACATGTGAAGATAGTTTTGATAATGTCATAACATGGGGATGCTGTAATGTCTGTTGTCTTGGCTCTGAGAGCTGGAATGTGAAGCAGATCAAACGGTGCTGCCCAGGGGCGCTCTGGATCAAATTGCGTTTTGGGTTGAGGCCCTTCATTCATTTGTGACATTTACAGTGGTTTCAGCCCCTCAGCGTCCCTGAAACAGGGCCCCTCGTCATTCTGGAAAATCCCTGTGAGCATTTGTCTGGCTCCACTTGTGTGTTCCGTGTCGCTGAAGGAAACGGGCCAATTACGGAGGCAAGAACTAAGACGCATATGATGTCATTGCACACACACACACACACACACACACACACACCCTCCTTACTGTGCTGTAACGTTTACCTGCACTGACAAGATTATGCAACAAAAGTTTGCTAGAAAGGCTAAAAAAGTTCCAGACCTCATTGCTTGA
>JAUMHR010000047.1:2761846-2793897 GCA_032361145.1 Enteromius fasciolatus | reverse complement strand
CGTTTACCTGCACTGACAAGATTATGCAACAAAAGTTTGCTAGAAAGGCTAAAAAAGTTCCAGACCTCATTGCTTGAATACTGGGTTAATGGATTAGTCCTATATCAGCTGCCCTGTGCATGCTTGAACGGATGATGGGTCGTCCTGCTTTAGGCGGTGGGCCGTATCAGCAACTGTCATCAGATATCAAAGGGAGATGGAGGACAGTGTGCGGTGAGACTGCAACTGTCTGTTTCCCATGAGGGGGTTTCTCGAAAGAAGATTCTCTGCTTATTAGTTAAATTCTAAAAACCTATTTGGACTTTAGAATCTGGAGAGCTATGTTTGTTGTTGTTTTATTACAGTTTATATACTATTTTTTATTTTATTAAAAGCTCAAATTAATATTTATTTTTATGTTTTTCATTTTTATTTACACTGTTAATTACATTTTTAGTTATTTTTATTTTTTTTTAACTTTGTTTTACATTATGTTGGATTAAACAATAATAACAAAAATAAAAAAACAACAAAGATATATTTTTATAGATTTTTTTTTCAGTTATAATTTATTTTGGAACAACAAATTCAATTAAATGAAAGTGAGAAAAGTTTAATGTTTATTTGTTTCATTATTAAATTTAATTTTTGTCATTTGCATGTATGTATTGTTTTTATTTATTTATTTATTGTTTGCTTTGTTTGTATTTTTTTTAGTTAAGCTATTTTATATAATTAAAATAAATTAAAATGAGAATTGTTTTTTTTTTTAAATCTCTGCTTTTTAGCAAAAGTCAGGAAAAAATATTGCTTATTATTTATTAATATGTAACCATCTTGTAATAAGGTTATAATTTAAATAATAATGCTGATTATTACTGTTATTAATGTTATCACTGTTATTAAGTATCATTATGGTACTATCCTATTATAATTTGCTATAACTAATTACGGGTTTTAATTTTTTTTTACTTGATTTCTTTTTTTATCTTTTTAAATATTAATTCATTTCAGTTTTAGTTATTTTACTAGCTTACATCAAATGAAACTTTTTGAAATATGTTTCCTTGGCATAAAGATATTTCCTTAATTAAACATTAATTTAGTCAACGTGTATTCTACTTACTGACTAACATTGTTTTAGGGTTCAAAGATTTTGTTTAGTTAACTGCAATAACCCTTCGTTGACAATAATAAGAGTTCACACAAAATGATTTAATAAGACGTGATGATGTAACAGAACGTGATATACTTCCGCCCACGTGTGACAGACTTTGTCAATACAGAATATAATTGAAATTTTATTCTAAAAAAAAAGATTGGATTTAGTTATTATCTCTAACTGGCCAGGTAAGGTAGGTTAAATCTCTCGGTCATTTTATAAAGTCACAGGCTTTGGACTGAAACGCCCTCCTGTGGCGTTTTGGTGCGACATACAGCCGTCCCGTTAGGTGACGTCATTTTCCCGCAACACGCTGTTGACTCATGAACCAGGAAGAGCCAGCGGTCATACATTTGATCAGTTTTTATAAACCTTTATTATGCTAACATTTGCACTGACGATGGTTCGGCAGTAAGTGTGCACATGTTTATTCTTTTGCTTTACATGCATAACAAGGGTGATGATTTGTTTAGTTGTGAAAGGTTATTTGATGAAGCTGTAGAGAGGACATTATTTGCACATGTGTTTAACTCTGCTTATTATCATATCACCAACGGGAATTGCTCTATACTATATATACTTAACTCTGTGAATGTTTTGTCTGTAGTATATATAGGAATATAAAGATGTCATAGCATGTCCCTTCATAAGTAATTTATGAATTATATTTTATTATGTGCTCTATTACATAGTGGGGAAACACAATACAATAGAGATAAACTGCTTCAAGGTAAGTGTATATATAAGCTGACCTCTAATTTGTGCTGTTCACCGTTTCGGTGTGTGGTTGAAGGTTTTTTTCTCCAATGTGAAGGGCAGGGCATCGACACACTGCTGTCAGACACGGGACATCAGCAGGCAGCAGCGGCCGGACGGTACCTGAGAGATCTGCATTTCACCAATGTCTTTGTCAGTAACCTGCAAAGAGCCGTCCAGGTGTGTGTGACTCAACTGTGTTAGGTTTTCTGAGTGAACCACCCCTCAAATAATATATAACTTCTCCTTCTCAAGACAGCTGAAATCATTTTAGGAAACAATCTCCATTCTTCTGCGACTGAGATGATATTGGATCCTTTACTCAGAGAGAGGGTGAGTTTCCCCAAGCTGTCTGTTTGAACCGTGCAATATAAATAATAGAGAAAATTGTATGATTGGATGAATACATGTTGTAAATAAATGAATGAAAGTAGACTATACGAATTACAATTGTGTTGGTTTAAATGCACACATGTGATTTATTGGACAGGGTTTTGGGGTGGCAGAGGGAAGACCGAAGGAGCATCTTAAGAACATGGCAAACGCAGCAGGTCAGGCCTGCCGAGATTACACACCACCCGGAGGAGAGACGCTGGAACAGGTGCAGTAGAAATTGAAGATGTCTTAAATGTTGAAAAATAGGATGCCACTTGAATCCAGGTTGAAATTGAAATTGGTGCAGATGGATGTTGTTAAGGTACTTTTATCAGTTCTGAAAAAATAAAAGTCTCTTTTGCTTACCAAAGCTGCAGTTATTTGAATAAAAGTGCAGAAAAAACAGTAATATTTTTACAATTTGAAACAACTATTTTCTATTTAAATATAATTTGAAATGTTATTTATTCTTGTCAGGCGAAGTCATATTTTCAGCATCATTACTCCAGCCTTCAGTGTGACATTATTCTAATGATTATTCTATGATGATTTGCTGTTCCACTATTATTGGTAGTCAATTATTAACAGTGATTCCTATTATAATTGTGCATAATTATTTTGTTGGTGTGCTGTTTAGTATATATAGAAAATTCAGAATAACATAATTTATTTACATAATTTTCACTTATAATTTCAATAATTTAGTGTGTTCTTGCTGAATAAAATCAGATGTCTTTTTTAAATTGAATGTTACTTATCCCAAACTTTAGTTTTTTTTCCCCCACCAAAATAATAAGCAGCAAGACTGTATTCAAGATTGATGATAATAATAACAAACATTTGTTGAGCAGCTAATAAGAATATTTCTGAAGGATCATGTGACACTGAAGACTGGAGGACTTCCTTTCCTGTGCTGTGCATCACAATAATAAATTAGATATTAAAAAATATCAGCGTAGAAAAAGCTATATTAAATTGTAATAATATTTCATCATATTGGTGTTTCTTTTGTGTTTTTGACACAAAATATCTTGATTGTTCCAAATGCTAATAGAAACTGTTTCTGTTTGTCCAGGTAAAGACACGATTTAAGAAGTTCTTGAGATCGTTGTATCAGCGCATATTAGATGAGCATGGTTCGGCTGACCTTTGTTTAGCGTCCTCCGCTGGACCATCAGAAGCAGAACAGCCTCTGATTGCTGGACAAGCTGATGATGGAGTCCAGGATGTACCTGTCCATGCTCTGATCGTCAGTCACGGGGCATTTATCCGTGTGTCTGTGCGCCACCTAGTGGAGGACCTGCAGTGCTGTTTGCCCGCAGGCCTGAAGATGAACCAGATTTTTTCTCCATGCCCAAACACTGGCATCAGCAGGTTCATAATCAGCCTCCAAAGAGAGGAGAGCGGCCCGCAGGCCTTCCGCATCCAGTGTGTCTTCATCAACCGGAAAAACCACCTGGATGACGTCAAAAACTCTGATTGACAGTGTATCTGAGAATGTGGGTTTTTCTGAAATGTCCACTGTTTGTATTTATTGCTCCTTACAAACTCAACAGCTGAAGCACATGCAAGCCCGTGTGGTTGATATGAAAGTCTTGTTTCCTCGTCTTTTGATACTCAAATGGATCAAAGTTAATTGAGTTAGATTAGAAAAAGAAAGTTTTCAGTTTGTTTTTACTTGTTTTAATCAAAAACTCACTAAATATTGATCCATTCGAGATGCAAAAGAATTTAAGATATTAAGTCTTGTTTTTCTGAAAAATGGAATAAATTAAATTGAGGTTCTGATTAAAACAAGAAAAATATTTGTCTGTGGGATAAGGAAAATACTATTTTCCATTAATTTAACTCGCTTAACGCCGGTAACTTTGAGGACAGTAACTTAAAATAAAGAAAATAGCTTAACAGTGTTTAACTGCAGTGATGTTCATCCCTTTTGTTCATCTTGTCAGATGACTGAATGAAAATAATCGCAAGACGTCTTCTTGATGTCATCCGTTATATAAACAATTTAAAGTTGCACTACGGTGGTTTAAAACACTCATTCATGCATACTGTACATACATATTCATGTGTATGTAATAAAGACATGCAGAGAAACAATAAGCCATGAAGATTTTTGTTTTTATTTGCATTTTTAAGCGTATTCTAATGATAATGATTCTATGTGATTAAATGGTGAAATTTCTGTGCACAGAAAATGTGAGGCTTCACCTTAAATATGTATCATTTAGAGCTTGATATTTTGTTCATTGTTTTTCAGGTTAAGTCTGTGTTAAATGTGAGATGCACAGTATATAAACCTGTTTCTATGATTAACATTGGATAAAATCTCAGATGCACTTTAATCTTCGCATTGTGTTGGGCTCAATTTGACACACACACACACACGCTTGATTTTCAAACTTCTAGAACAACTGGTTAAACTATGTATTTCTTCTTGAATTTTGGTGAATATTTGCACAGAAAATTTCAAATCTTTGGAGACTTTTGTATTGGGGTCATACAGACTGCCCCATTGACTCTCATTGGCCAGTTTGCCAGAAATCAAGACTTTGAAAAACACTAAAGAGTAAAGATCAGAAAACATTAATTGTAGCTTGTTAAATCCTAAAAGTAACACTTTATTTTAAGCTGTCCTTGTTTAATACATTATGCATCATTACATGTTACTAACTCTAAACCATACCCTAATCCTAACCACATAGTAAGTATATGTAGTTAATTAATATTACTCATAATTAAATGCATAATTACACTGGAACAAGCTGCTTACATTTTAAAAACTTTGCCTCTTTTTTTCAAACACTCAAATCCAAGAATTGTAAACACAAATGTAAAATTAATCTCAACAGCAAACATTTGCAAACACCTTTGTCATAATATTAATTCCTGTATAGATTTGTATGCTTTACATAGAGAATTGTGTGTTGTGCTTTGCAAAAAAAGTTTTATGAAACTTGGAAAAAAAGTGCATAAACCATTTTGCTGCCCACTAGTTGGTGTTTTCGTGTCTGAACGATTTTAAACAACTGGAAAGTTGTAATTATACTGTATATTGCTTAACCTACTTAAATTTAACTAATAACTCAATTTCACATAAAATAATGCAATCACTAAATCTTTAATCAATGTTTTTGGTGATCCAGGTCAGTGGATGGCGCTGTCACAAAAAACTAGGGTCCTAAAACTGCGGTCCTAAAACTGAGGGTCCTGAAACTGCTGCTAATCCAGTTGTGCAGGAACACCATTCTCTTTCGTGTTGGTCTGAACGAAAATGCAACTTCCTTCTTTGCCACTAGGTGGCGCTTTTAGAGACTTTAAAGCTCACAAACACTGCTTTAAGTGAACTGAATCCTTGAAGGAATCACTTGGGAGTCGTTGAACAAATAAGGTAAAAAAATAAATGCATATTATTAGAAAATTAAAGTGTTTTTGACCTTGCATATGCCTTCATCTCAGCCTGATGTTTTGGACTCTCTAAACCAACTTATGAACCTTTCATAAACCACAAGAAGGGAACTTAAATAATACGTAAAAATAATGTTAGATTCTATTTATACAGGAATAGTCCCTGCAACTGATTTAAAAAATGTGTTTGTGCTCCTAAATTGTATGAATAAAAATGAATCCCTAACAAAATAGAAATAACCTAGTGTACCCAGGTTTTAAACACAACAGGAAGAAAATGCCACATATGCACATCAATACCATTCTGAGGTAGTGTTTATGATGAGCTTTCTTTCTGGTTGTGTAATTTTGTGTAATCAGACTATGTCTCGTCCAGTAGGTGGCGCAGTGCTACTGACCTCTGGAGGAGAGAGGGGCCAGCATGCTGATGGAGAGAAGAACAGGACACGTCTCCGCTGCCGCCCACTCCAACAGGAAACAATCACCATCTTTGGTCCCTCATTTTCTCCGTGCCGACCAGCGAAGGAAACTCAGTGATCTTCTAAGGCTTGTCATTTTCCTGTCGGTAAGTGGGCGGCGGTTTGGTTGAGTTGGTCACGCAGGGGACCTGGACAGCTCGAGTGAACTGACGTCCTGCAATCCAAGCAGACGATAGACTAGTCTGTGGCCGCACATTCTTCAACTCCTACAGACGCTCCTAAAATATCAGCATAGACAAATCACATTTACATTTTCTTGCGCGCGCGCACACACACACACATGCCAAAGGTGTCCATGCTGCCAAGAGTCACTGTGACCCATCAGAGATGCTTCAGGTGTGTTCTTTGTTTATACCCGTGCAGACCCGCGACACTGGTGCAAAACAGCTGTTGTTTCTACAGACAGGACAACCGCTAAATAAAGAGCAGCAGCTTTATTCGGTTTCCACACCCAAACAAAGTCACATGCTCAATGTTTTGTTCTGCTGCTGTTCCACTTAACCCTCTTTACCAGTTGGTTTGCTTGTTTAGGTGGTCAGCCTGATGCCCCAATAACATCAGACCAGACCAGTGAGAGCTAGCTAAGAGGCCAGATTAGACCTTTTCAACTGGGTAATCTTAAAATTTAATTTATTTTCATTTGTATATATTTTATAACTTGATATTGCCTTTTAATATGCCTATGACATCCGTATAAATATCTAAAAAGAGTATTAACTAAAAGTAACTGAGTTGATTAAAACAAGAAAATATCTGTCAGTGGGTTTAGTTAAAAGTCACTTTTTATGAATCACTAAATTATGAAAAAGCATCTGTTAGTGGAGTAAGAAAACTCTTTATTTTCTCTTTTTTTAATCATAACTTAAAAATGTAATCGGTTTAAAAAGATAAAGATTTAAAGTAAAATTGTAAACAGTAAACAAGAGAAGATGCAAAAGGATTTTACCCCCAATTCTGTCTTTTTGAGAAGTATAATGACTTAAAATATTAAGTAGTCTGTAATAAAATCTAAAATATTAAGTATTTGTTCTTAAAAATACAAACAATTAAGTTAACTTATGTTAATCATATGAATCTTTAACTTAATTCTGATCATTTTTAGAGAATAAGACAATATCTAGGCTATTGTACTTCTCTAGGAAATGTATATTTATACAGTAAATCCAAAAATATTTCCCCCAGTTTATTACTTAACAACACCTTGATGTTTAAACACCACAATTCTATATTCAGTTCTCACTGGAAGTGTTTCACTCCACATCTGAAGAAACGGATGGAGAACTTACAAATATGGGCTTTCGCCTTAAGAGGAAGTACTTATTGCATTGTGGGTAAAACTCCCCCATTACCAGCACCGAAAGCAGAGTTTCTAGTTTATAATGTCTGCTATTAATGCTGTATAGTGATAGCGGAGTCCCATGGGGCTGTAGTTTGATGACACAGCAGCGCTCTCATGGGCCCCTGTGAGATGAGCAGTCAATACTCTTCACACCTTCATTAATCACTGCATAACACCAACGGAGCGGAAAGAAAGCACATAGTGCTACTGCTAATTATATCAGAATCCAATTTTCCTTTGAATTCATAATGTGGCTAATGATGGAAAGAAGAGTTTTATTTCCAGCTCTGTGTGAGCGGTGTTTATCTTGAAATATCAAAATAAGGAAGTAAGGTAACATCCTGTCAGTGATGGAGTAGGTGGTGGTGGTGAAGAGGTGTATTTATAGAGCGACTTTCGGAGAGCGCATGCTAATGCTGATCTCTATGTTTCCAGCTCATAATTAGAAGTGTTTAATTTGTGGGTACTGATTGTACTTCCTGTGCTCTCTATAAAAGGCCCCAAGGGCTGAACCGGGCTTTTTGGATATCCGCTTTTTGAGGGCTGTGGAACGCTCCGGTGCTCCTGTAACCCAGGAATGGCTCGAGGTCAGTTTTCCCCAGAGCCAAACCGCAGTGTGACCACACTGGATTGTGCCACAGAGCTTGGTGGGGGCATTGTGGGTAGAGAAAGTGGTGCATTGTGTTCCGGAGTTTATTTTCCCTCGATGTCTCTAAACGGTTGCTTTTGAAGAGTTTTCATGCAGAACACGCTCCAGCCAGTCTGCTAATTGCCCTGATGGGCTGTGGATTTCTGCGTGTGTGCAGGAGCGAGAGCATCTAAAACATTTGAAACAAGTGGATTTTGATTATCATATGCTCCTAAAAAAGGTGAAAACCTTAAAATCCTGGCATGGCATTGCGTGTTTTGCATAGTTTTGTCTCCTAATACAAATAAACCAGTTTGGTTTTCTGAGAAATGCGACAAAATTAAGCAGGTTTATGTATAAAACAAGAAAATGATCTGTCGACATGGTATGAAACTTCTTTTCCTTTTGAAGGATGTTGTTTCAGTTCATTTTGATTAATTTCGCAGAAAACATGTGTTTTGGTGTTTTTACTCTTAAGTAGCCTAAATGTAAATCTAAAAGTAAATCTTTTGCACTGGAAAAAAATAATACCTCTTTCATTCATTTATTTAGGTATTGGTATCATTTAGGCTATTTATGATCAGGTAGCAGAGCAATTCAAACCTTAGTTTTAGTTTTGTTTCTGTATAAATTAAAATAATTAAAAAGTAATAGAGATTAGTGGAATTTTGTATTTTCCAGCTTCCTGCTCTTTAAAGGTGAATTTGATCTGAACAACAAATAATATATTTGAATTGATAAAATAACAATGACCTGTATGAAGGAAACGAGCAGTATCAGGAGATCTGTGATAGTGATTGCAGTGTCAGATTCACACACTGGTCCCTGAACTGCAGATCGGAGCCAATAATCTCATTTTATTCGTGGAATTTGCTTAAGCTTCCATTCTACCTTTATTTAATTCATTTAATTTAATTATCTTAAGTTTCCTGTGCTTTGCTTTTCCTGACTCATTTTTGCTTGGCAGGGAAACAAAAAAAGAAATAAGATGGAAATATACTCTTTTAGTTGACTTGAAAGCACATGAGTACCTTTAGAACTTTTTTTTTTAACTTAATAATGGAGTATTGATTTTTCTATCAACTCTGAAGTTTCGTAGGCCTATTCAGAGAAAGTCTGATATTTTCCTAACGTTTTATATTTGTCTAGAAGAACTGGGAAAGTTTTTTCCGCCTCTCTTCCTGGAGGGATCTGTGCAGACGCCATGCCAAAATGAGTGACAAGGTCCCAGTGCTGCAATGCAGTAAATAAATAGCGGATCCACCGGACAGATGCTCTTCACCTTCACACCAGCAGAGGGCGACAGCAGCGATGAAAGGTACCTAAATCATTCCTGTTATGGTGTAAGGAAATGTTTCTATTCAAGGGTACACCACATCTTTATAGCTACAAATAGGCCCACTCTCTATTTTGGAGCAGAGATACCCAAAACAGGACCCGAGGGGCAAAATCGGCCCAGTATGCCATTTCATAAGCAGAGGCGGGAACAATAGAGAAAAAGAAACATGCCACTGAAGCACATCTTCATTTCTAAAACACACACACACACACACACATATATATATATATTGTTTGTTTGTTTTACCTATGTATCTATCTATGTTATTTAATAAATAATACATTTTAATTGTAATAAATAATAATTGAAAATATGAAACATATTTTTATTTATATATAATTTTATACTTTTTAAAATGTATTACATTTATATTTATTTATCTTTTTACATGTAATGCATTTAAAATGACAGTTGGACTATCAGTATTTAATGCTAAATAGGTACATGTTTTATTAATTATTAAACATTAAATGTACTTTATAATAGCAATGACTCTTTACTTTGACTTTGTAAATGAATTTGTCCCTCAAGCCTTACGAATGACTGCAGGCAAATTCTGTCATTGACTTTTTAGCCCCAAAGGAAAGCCTGTATTTGTCTTTGAAAATAATTTCAAACACAATATAGACAATGGAATGACTTTAAGAAGTATGAACTGATTCAACTGTTGCTTTTATGACAAAGTGTGCTTCTCCATCAGTCACTGTGACCTGCTCATGGCTGTATAGGGAATATACTACCGAATACTTCACAATCTTCTAGACAGAGTTGTTTCTTTACAGGAACATCGTGTTGCCTCTGTTGACATTAAATATGATTAATGAATGCGTTCCATGTTACTGTCTCTGTAATGAGATATTTATTATGTAAATGATTGCTGCTGCAGTGCCTATATTGGCACAAAAACAGAATCAGTGTCGTGCTTGAGTCGCTGCATTCGTGTTTGTGTGTGTGTGTGTGTGTGTGTTGCTTCATCAAGCAAATTGCCCCATCCGCTCATCTGCCCCAAAGCTCCGGACACTTGTCCTGTGGTGCAGTTGCTTCCTCCATTGCTGAAATGACAGAATGGAAAGCAGTAGATACACCCACCTTACGCCCTCATCAGAGTCGGTAACACCATTCTCGCCTGTAGGGAGTGAGAATGTGTAAAGTGGCGCAAGGATGTCAAACAGAATGCCGTTCATTCCAGGGCTGGGCAGAGGGAGCTGGTGCTGGTGTAGAGTTCAAGGGAATGCTGGGAGACCGCTGGGGTCGTGTCTTGCTGACTCAGCAGAAACCCTCCTCTGACGTAATTATGCTTTTCCTTCTTTGCTCGTCAGGCCAGAATCCTCCGAAAGCGCTCACTTTAGTGCAGACCAGTTAGTCTGGCAGGGTCTAACACAGAGTGTCTCTTGATTAGCTAACACTTTATTTCTATAGTCCACTTTAGACATTTTACTAACAATAAGTAACTTTACAACTACACGTTAACTAGCAGTCATTAGAAGGCTGTATGCTTAATATTTTCTAACACTTTAATTTGATGGATCCACAACACACAACATACTGACTGTAAGAAAATTTGCAAATTATTCCTAAACCTACCCTACCCTAAGAGCTACTAGACATGTAGTTGCAAGTTAATGAGAATTAGTTGACACGTAGTTACTTGTAGTTAGTAGAATGTCTGTACTATCCAAATAAAGTGTAAACTTAATACTTACTGGTGCTTTAAAAATTAAAAAACAGAAATAGTGAAAATGTACTTACCCTCAGGCTATCTAAGATGTAGATCTGCACTGCTCTGCAGTGAATGGGTGCCATCAGAATGAGAGTCTAAACATCTGATAAAAACAACACAATAATCCACAAGTGATCCCAATTAACATCTTGTTAAAAAAGATGCATATTTTTAAACTTTAAAACGTTGGTTTCAGCTAAAATAGTGAGTCCTCATCTGAATCGGGAGAGAAATATGCCCACTGTTTACAAGCAAAAATAATTGATTTGTCTTCATAAACATTTCACTCCAGAAGAGGTTAATTGATGGAGTGGTGTGGATTACTTGTATAATGTTGTGATGCTTTTATCAGCTGTTTGGACTCTCCCATTCACTGCAGGGGATCTACTGGTGAGCAGGTGATGGAACGATACATTTCTGTGCCCAAAAGTCATTCTGGCGCAATCTGGGAACCAAGCAGCAGGAGTAATAAGATGACAGCATTTGTGGTTTTTTGTAGTAGATATTTATAACACGGGATATCATCTGACTAGATCAATGTGCATATGAGGACAATCCCATTCCATACTCAGTGCCTGATGTCACGCTGAGAAACGGTGACTCATATAAAGTGTTGAGAGGTGAGATTTAATTTAAAATGACTGTGCACTTTTCAGCCCGCAAGAAAAAGAAGCAGACAGCTTCAGGCTGTTCAAAAACAGAGACACAAAAGCACAAAAAGCTTAAATCCCCAGATTCAGAACTCAATCAGCAAAAGTAAAGTGACCTTAATTTTTAAGGTGGACAGAAATTTTAACTGAGTCATTGTGCTGTGCTAATAGTCTGCGCTGAGTTCTGCTCTCTGCAGGGGTCAGATGTTCTCTCTTGAGCTCTTGTCAGCTCAGGAGCACACTGTGCTTTTAGTGCTGTTCTAGCAGCTTAGCCTGGCACACAAAATCCCTGCCACCACTGCAGAAAACACTTTACATCACTATATATATGTCTATACATATAATGAAATTTTCTTACAATTTAAAATAAATATTTTCTATTTAAATATATTTTAAAATGTAATTTATTCCTGTGATTAAATCATTTTCAGCATCATAAATCCAGTCTTCAGTGACACATGATCTTTCAGAAATCATTATAATTTGCTAATTTGCTGCTCAAGAAATATTTATTATTTATATATATTCACTTTAATTATGCATTTTATTTTATTTTCATTTTAATTACATAACCCTTAATATTGATTGATTGGTGGATTGATTTGATTGAATTTTATATATGGAAGTGATTTGTCAATTCATATTTACAAACATTTTTCCAGTCAATCATTTGTAATAGAGTTTATTGTTTCACAGCCCAAAAAAATAAAAAAATAAAAAGTGAACTGAAGGCTGTCGTGCCGCTTTTCAGTGTTGAATTATTGACTAGCTGTGTCAGCAAGATGACAGGGTCTGACTCATATCCATCTCTGCCTTTCCACTGGACACTTACACCCTGGACTGCCAGCTTTATTTCTCCCAAAGTGCCATCAGGCAGATTGTTCTAGTGCTTGAGCACACAGCTTGTTTTTAATAAACGGCTGAATGAATGCATATGCTGAAGGGTTTCCTTCAGTAAGATGTGGATGGGTACCGCCGCGCAGCTGCTCTTCTGTATAGAATGCCATTTGTGCGCTGTGTTAAATGTTAAACGTCCACTGATGCTCCTGATGTCATGTGTGAGTAATTCTCTCCTGGATTTCAGCGGCTCTCCTCAGCTGTCGTTTCTATACCTCCTAAACCCACGTTAATAAAAACCTAATTGAAAAAGTTGGAAACTGCAATGGATCCAGTTACTTGGTGTGTGACAACCCCGCCTCGCACAAAGCCCCATGGAATGACGATAGTCTTCAAAACTATGATGTGCTGATGCTAAATGTTTCTATCCTCAAAAATCAGTTATATTCTCAGATGCCATTAGAAGCTGTTTAATTTATTAATCAAAGCTTTGGTTTTTCCTCAGAGAGATGATTGAGCGAGTCACAGGCTGTTGAGTCCTATCCCAGGTAAACTGAAGTGATGTGGAGCAGATGTTTGGGTGTGCCATAATCTGTCTGAACTTGAGATGCAGAGACAGCTGAATGCTGAAAAGTCTGCTTTGATCTTAATTTTGCCCTATTATCAGAATGGACGTGTGGAAATCGTGTGAAATATGCCACAGGGTGGATTTGCTGTTCTGTTCCCCAGCTTTTATGTGCGCAACCGGATTTATGTGAGTGATTAATACACCATTAAATTTGTCCTACTTTTTTAATGTGTTGAAACATCTTTAGATGTGATGACGTCATGATGCTGCTTGCGTTGCTGCTGAAGGGTTAGAAGGGTTTGGGTGTATTGCTACTGATTGGAGATTTTTTTTGCTAATTAGATTGTCACTGTTTTGCAAGAGCTGTAAGCATTTTAAAGACAGCTAATGACTAATCAGCCACAAATGTTCAAGTCTTGACTTTTAGTTTTATTGCACACTGCAGTTCTTCAGTTAACGTGAAGGACAGATGTCAGTTCTAAATGAGAATGCTTGCTTAAAGGAATAGTTCACCCAACATCATATAGTTTCAGATCTGTATGAATTTCTTTGTTCTGTCGAACACAAAGGAAGATATATATATTTTTTAAGTTTGACCAAGCTGTTCTGGGCTTGACTTACATATTTTTTTATTTTTTAAAATATCTTCCTTTGTATTTGACAGAACAAAGAAATTCACACAGAAGTGAAGTGTACTATAAGGTCTAGATTCTTATTCATATTGTCCCATTATAGGGTCATATATGATTGCACAAATCTAATTACCAATCCATTTTGATTTTTACAGGTGCTTTACCCGTATTTTAAATTTTGCGCTGCATTGTATTGTGCTGTAGTTTTTTTCCCTGAGTGTAGTTATTAGAGATTTAGAAGCTGTCATAATGTGATTTTAATGACATATATTAATGAGATATATAGTATTAAGTATATTTTCAATTAAAATGTAAAAAAATGATTAGATTAGAACTAGAAAGTAATACAAAAAGAAACTAAGGAGAATTGATTAATTAATTAAAAATAATTCAATTTGATTTTGATTTAATTGGAATGTATAAGTAAACTTAAACTAAAAGTACAAAGAAGGTATAGTATTTTTTTCCTGTTAAGGAATAGGTAACATTTTTTTTGCGGGGGGTGACATATTTCACTTTAAATTTGACTTTAAATTAATAATTGAGTTTTGCTCCATATTCCAGAGTACCCAGGCAACTGCTGAAATAACGTGATTGGCGCTTTAACACGCTGCCAACCACAGCGCCTCCCCAAGCGTCACTACAATCCGGCTTCGCTGTGCTCTCCGCGCACCTGGAGATCCGCGTAAGGACGCGCAGCATCTACTGACGTCCGGACATTGCGCGCGGTCCGAGCATTCTTGAAGGTGCGTTTTGCTCAGCATCACCGCCGCGAGATCCAGAGAGGCAGGCAGCCTCCCGGAAGATAAAAAGCTCAGGCTGCACGATGCAAGAGAAGGGGGACGTCACGGTCGGCACGCATCGTGGGAGCGCAATATTGTGGAATCAGGTCGTTGTGTAAACTTCCCGCACAAACAGCCTGGGATGTGACAGACAGGGGTGCCATTGCTCTCCGGTGACAAGTGGACTGTTTTTACACCATCATTCTAAATAAGGAAGCAGGGCTGTCAGACATATGACCACCGTCCCGATTTGGGCGCTGCCAGAGTGCCCATCGCATCCCATGATCGCGCGCAAGCCGTCCAATAAGGCTCAGCATGCGACCCCCATTGCACACGTGGAGTGACAGCAGCGTCCCATCATCATCAGTCCGCCGCTCGCAACTTTCTCTCTCTCTCTCTCCCCCTCTCCCTCTCTCTCCTCCCCCCTCCCCTGATATATGATGTCATGTAAGGATGAGGGTGGCTTCTGAGGTGAGATAGGGATTTTGGTGAGTGGCATTCTCCACGACCCGAGGCTTCGGAGCTGCAAAACATGGTCATCACCACCTTCTCCACCTCAAGTCGTGTCTCCGCGCTCTCTCCCCGTTCTTCCGCCGCTCTCATCTCGGGCCACCGTCGCATGCCCGAAGTCCTGACCTGCCTCGCTAAATTAAGCCTGTACCACCATGCCGAGGGAAGAAAAACTAGAAGAGGGGTATTTTTAGTGCCATTAATTTTGACCACGTGCCCCGAAGGTAAACCCGATGGCCATTGCGCAAAGGCTCCTCATCAGTATGTCCTGCGAGGCCAACGCGCAACACTGGCCAAGGACTGCCGTTCTGCTCTTGGGATTGCTCCTAGTTGGGATTGTGTCCTCCAGTCCGCTTCCGAGTAGGACTAATAGGACAACTTTACTGGAGAAGCGATGGGAGAGCCTCTTCTCCCGCTCCGTGCTGGGGATCTCTGGAGAGAGACCAGAGGCGAACTGGGAGAATGACTATTTGCTGGGCATCAAAAGAGTGCGGAGGCTGTACTGCAATGTAGGCATCGGCTTTCATCTTCAGGTCCTCCCAGACGGCAAGATAAACGGTGTACATAATGAGAACCAGTACAGTGAGTTCACGGAATAATGCAGCACTTAATTGCGCAGAGCTCTTTATTCTTTAGAAGCGACACTCGTCTTTGGAGGCAAAGACAAATCTATTAAAACACACGCGAGCGCACACATACACATAGACAGTATCCCTTAGTGCTAAATATCTGCGCTGGGCTTAAACATGACATGAATGCTGGGACGGATATAGATGCCAACTTATTTTTACACCGGCTCCTTGTGCGGCCCAGAAGCGCTTAGAACATGCACTACTCTCCAAGTGTGAGGGATGTTCGTCTTTCGGCAATAATGTAGTAGCCCAGTGGCGCGAGAGAGGCCGTTTGCGCATCCACGATTGGCACCTGCAGAGGTTCCACCCACCGCATGCCTTGTTGTTCTGAGTCCCGCGGAGCCGCTTTACTGTGTGTAACATGCTTGTTCTGTTTGAGCAGGTCTCATAGAGATCTCCACTGTGGCCAGAGGAGTGGTTAGCCTCTACGGCGTGAAAAGCGAGCAGTTTGTCGCAATGAATAGCAGAGGAAGGTTGTACGGAACGGTAGGTGTGCGCAACCGTGTCGCCTTTCATTCTGCCTGCCAATGCTGCGAGGCTTTGCATCCCCGAAAAGCGAGTGCGTGGACGTGTGTGTGTGTATGTGTGTTAAACAGGTGATGCTTCCATTGTGCGTTTTCGACTAATTCATGACCCATGCTTTTGGCACATGAGGGGGTCGCGCGACTAATAATATTGTTTACGGCGTGTGCTGCTTTCAATTATTCATACCTTATAAATATAATGTGTTCCGGTTTGCCACAGCTGCACGGCTTTTGCAAATAATTATTAAACGGTACATTAGATCCAGGCACAGCGCCAAAGCGCCTTGCAAACGAATAAAAGCTTTATTAGATATCCTGCATTAAGCGTATTTACTAACACCTTATTCTTTTATACCCTATTCGCTGGTAGTTAGTTGTAGGTCATTAGGAGTAATCCTACATATTTGCAGTTCTCATTTTGCTTTACACTTTATCTTATATCAATATAATATGTGCATAAATTAAAAAATATTTTACATGTTTACATGTTGCTTTGAACAGTTAACAACAGTACTAGTGATTATGTAGTTTATTTACATGTAATGTGTTTCATTTAAAGTGTGTCTGCAGGTTTGAAGTGTAAATGATACACTTGGCTGAAGTTTGGCATAGGTATGACAAGCGCAGTGCAACACTGGTCCTTGACAGCTCTATCCAAAAACTGCAGAGTGTTACTAGAGCATCTTCTGATAGAGCAGACGCCACAGGCCAGTCTTGCAGTCATCATTAAAATGGTTTTTAATTAAAAGGCCTGTTTAGCACAGGGATTAGTATCAGGTTAATGCTTCAGGTTAATGGGTTTCTTGTGGAACAAGGTTCAGCTGAAAGTTTCTTTGCACGTTTGTTCAGTATGTTTTCTGAGAAACTGGTCCGTTCTTGAAGTCACATGCAAAACAGTGCTGTTGTTTATGAGCTATTTATTTGCTTAGATGTTTGACTTTTTAAAGTAGGAAGGAACTAGTAATTGTGTATTGCAGGGTTGTTATAACTAACTAGAACTAAAACCACACACACACAGAGATTTGCTCTTCGAAATAAAATATTACAATTATTTTATTTCAGCAGTTGCCAAAGCAAAATTTCATTTAGTGTAACTTAATGTACAAAAATAAGTAAAACTGAAATTATATATAATATAATTAATTCAAATTATATAGGCATATAAAAAAAATTTGTAACACAATAAAACATGTAAATATTAATGAAAAACTATATATACATGTTTTGAAAAAGTAATAAAAGAATAAAATAAAAAAAATAAAAAAACCAAACAAACCAGAAACCAATATTAAAAAACAACGACAAAAAAACAGAAACAATTTAAAAATATATAAACAACTAAACTAGTTTCTCAATGTTAAAAAAATGTAAAATGTCCTTGTTACCTGGATGTACTAAAATAACTAATGCTGAAAATGAATAAAACACTATATAGACGAATAAAAAACTGTATCTAATAAAACAATGAGAAAAACACCCAACAGTAAGTAAATGAAGAAAAAAAGTACTATTTAATTTATGTTAATTGCTTAAGTTAACTGTTTAAAAAATATATTAGCATCTCAGTGATACTAAAATAACACTGGTGCCTCTTGACTGAATGCTGGTATTCACATTCCTTCTCTTCTCCATCTTTCAGGCTACCTTTAAAGACGAATGCAAGTTCAAGGAGACCCTGCTGCCAAATAACTACAATGCCTATGAGTCCTCCGTTTACAAGGGATTCTATGTCGCTCTCAGCAAACACGGCCGAATGAAGCGAGGCAACAAGGCCACCACCGCCATGACGGTCACCCACTTCCTCCCGCGAATATGAGCAGACTCTTTCAATAATCCTTCATTTGCACTGATCTCCACGAGAGATCTGAAAACTAACACACAAACACACAAGGAACTGCAAGAATATCACCAAAATAGTACTTCTTCTTTTTTTATATGTATATTTGGATAGGTCAGCTTTTTATTAGGATCTCTGAATATGCTATACGTCGCTGCTTACTTCTTTTATTTATATATATAATTTTTTTTTTTTTTAATTGATTATGGATGTGGAGGCTCTCCCAGCTTCCTTTCTGTAATCAGGTGCTTGCCAAGAATCGAACAGACTCTAGGAAGTCCTCCTCGGCTTTTTACAGTGAAATTATCTTTTTTATTACCTCAAAGAGCTACCTAGATGGTTTAAAAGGATGCATGAAGTTACGCTTGTTATTTTTAGTTCTGTCTGAGCCAACACAAGCATTACAAGTCTTTATTTTTTTTATCTTCAAACTTTATTTTCTTGCTGTTTCTCATGCTGTGGGGTTGTGTGAGCACTTAGAAGAAAGCAGATCTCTCTTGCTGCATGTCGCACTGAGGTGCCTTGGCATTCCCACACACCGCCCCTTTAACATGCATGCTCTGAACGCCCCGGGGCGTCAGAAATAGGGCTGATATGTTAGCCAGGGCCCCGCAGGGACTGTCCCACAAGGGCCTCGGAGAGGGGCGAGGGGGATGGGTGTGCATCTCTGCTTTATTTTACTTTTCTCTAATTAGAGAACACCGTATGAGCCGCGAGAGCAGCTTGTAAACACTGATCATCTCTGGCGTTCTGCGTCATCTGCTCTTAACTCAGAAATGAGGTGTAACTTTAGCCCCTTTCATTGGTAATATCAGTAAATTACTGTAAAAATCCCCTGAATGACTTTTCCAGTACACAATAGCTTTGTACTGTCAAGAGATCATTCATAATACCGGTAAACTCTGTGAAAAACTGTCATTTCAAATTGATAGCATTTTTTGTCTTCTGAATGACAGGCATAAGGGGATGATCACGGAAACCTGTTTCCTCCACAAAATTACAACAACTAATACAAGGAAACTTTTTATCGTTGTGAAATGTAAACTCAGAATTCAGAAAAAAACAGAATTGCGAAAAAGAAAGTCAGCATGTTAAGTTTATATCTCACAAATTTGAGAAAAATTTGAGAAACAGTCAGGTTTTGGAAATTAAAAATCACAATTGCCTTTTTATTTTTTATACAGTGACAGGAACAGGCTTCTAAAAATGGTCACACAAATCATGTTTTGATTTAGCGGTATTAAAAAAGTGCTGATCTCTAAACTGTAATTTACCAGTAACTTACCATTGCAGTTAGTATGCGTGAAAGGGGCTATTTTCTAGCTGAAACCCTACTGGAGCTTTGAGGCTGTATATTTTATTTGTGGACTAGACTGTTTTTGCAATCAAAATGAAACTTTTTTTATAAAGAAAACAGGAAAAAAAACTACTAAAAAGTGAGAAATCTACAGATGAACTGATGCAAGCGCACACTGAAAATCTTAAACATGGCCGGTTCGATTATACTATTGCTTACCACTGGTTTGCCTGAACAAAAGGAGCACTTGAAAATAAGCTTTAAGCATTGCTGTGAATGAGAACGTCTTCTAAACCAATGAAAATACTGTAAATACTGACTCTGCACTGAAAACGCCAGTAAGCCCGGAGCTTTTGTTGCTTGTTACTAAAGGCACACTGCCATCCATGATGGTATCTGATTCAAGGGAATATGTGCAGTATATGTTTATTTGTTTTTGCTTCTGGTATGAGTGTATGTGTGTGCACCTGTCCATGTGTGTGAATCCTGGTCGAGGGGGCAGTCGAGTCTGGCTCTTTCCTGTTGCTGCAGAGGCACTGCAGTGGCACTCACGACTGCTGCTCTATGCAAATGTAATTACAGGGCAGACACCAAATGGCATCCGAACTGAGGGACGCGCACTGTTTTTTATGATTTTGGTATGTCTGCTTCTGTCCCCAAATGTCACCTCACCCTGTTTTCTGGGAACCTTTGCCTAATTTGGTGCACCTTTGAAAATTGCTTGTAAATCTCTTGTTAATAATTCTTTCAATAAGGACAGATTTTTATTTATTTATGGACTAGTTGGTTGTAGGCCTTATTAATCTGGACTTATGCACCTCAGTTTTTGAAGTCTAAAAATATTGTTTGTGGATTATTTTTGGCACTCACACAGGTGCATGAACGTTGATCAATGATATCCTTGTTCCAAAAACAAAACTCATGTTAATTCAAAGAAAATGGGTTGATACAAATATTCAATATTTGGCAACAAAATAGCTTAATGAGAACCTTCTTGTTCATTGTAGAGGTGGAAAAACCTCCAAAACAAGTACTTAAATTATTTTTAGGAAGTTGCTATACCCTGTGTGAGCAAAAGTAGTAAGATTTAATCCAGTGCAATAACATTAACTAGCACTTTTGAGTGGCTTTTAAATCTCTCCAGGTCACAGCATGAGGGTTAAAAGGAAAGGAACCGAAAGGAATGACGTTATTTTAGAAAGACTTATGGCCTGGTTGTTTGTTCAATCTGGTTGAAGTATGTGGGGGTGGAATACCTGAGCAGAGGCCATGCTGGTGACATCTCCCTCGCGACATGGGTAGTCTTGTAAAAGCCACTGTGTGCAGAAGCCTTGAGATTCCAGTATTAGCGCTAGGGTTCTTTATGGTTTTCCATCCAACTTTAGTCCAAGGTCATAGCCATGGAGTTGAACTTGTGTAAAACGTCCGTCCGAGGTCTCGTTTCTTTTTCTCAAGTCCGTTGTTTGGATCATCATGAAATCATGCAGTCGTCCCCCGGCATGAGGGTTAAAGGATTTCTGTGTGAGCTGTTTTCCCTTCATTTTGCCTACAGTTTAGTCAGCATGCTATTTGCTTTCTTCACATCTGTTCATGGTCTTACTGAAATTTATTGATCCACATTATTCCAAAGAAATAATATTTTAGCAAAATTAGAAATGGCCACTGTCCACAGATTATTACAATGAAGTAAATTGATTACTATTTTATGTTAACTTTAGTAATTTGAGGCCAGACTTTCAGGTCACCAAGAAGCCAAACTAATTTACCTTGATCTCACGAGAAAACATTTTTTTTTTTACATGGTGGTGATTTCAAATGGATGTGATTTGCACAAAAATGTACAATTATTTAGAAAATTCTAAGCATGATGCTTCACTCCTAAACCTAACCAACAAATATACGAATAAGCCACCAATTTTCAAAACATAAAGTAGTTTTGAATTGCACTGAGACTGTGTTGGGCAAAGCCAGTATGTGGTATGACCTTACTTGTTTGCTGCTATAAGAAAAGGAAAGTTTTTGTGGGACTGGCTTCTTCCTCTAGCGCAGTGAATATATCAGGACAGACCTCTGCAGGACTGATGCAATACTTTAGGGAGACAAAAAAGCCAATCATTTCTCGCCTCTGCCAAGCTGCTTGTTTTGTGTTCTCATCTGTTGAGAGATGTTTCAGTATTCAAGGGCATTTAGTCATGACTTGTACTTTAGCAAGTTTCTTGTCAATAATGTGCCATTGAGGACTGTATTTAGCTGATGTGCCTCAGAATTCATATCACTGTGAGTCCCAGTGAGACTTGCACACTTACAGAAACAATAAAACACATTTCTAGGACAGAAATGTAGCTATTTAACATACATCTACGGTAACAGCTTGTACCATCATCTAACATTTCAACTTAACAGAAAAGTTCAACATGATTAAAATTTTATATTAAATAAAGTAACTCGAGTCATTTGTAATGGGTCAGGCAGACTGGTACTAAAATACTGCAAGTCAACTTATATAAATGTACTATTTTAATACAGTATCTATGTATTTTGAATGTGTTATAATGATGCATTTGGATTTGAAGAGTTCAATCAGGGAGCCAAATGTTCCTTTTTTTTTCATTTGTGTCCTGATTGTGACACTACCATCTTAAAGGGGTCATACAAAGGCAATTTTCCACAAGCTTATATTATTCTTTAGGATCTTAATGGAAAGTTTGTAATATAGATTGCTTTAAAATTTCTCAAAGATAGTGTAAAAACGCTCATTTTCCCCTGTCAAAAACAGCTCTTTAGAAATCACTCTGTTCTGTGTACTTCCCCTTTAAATCTTCACGATCTCCGCTGACCCCGCCCCTCTTTTCGGAGGCACTCTATGAGGATCTTTTTTAGTGAAACTTGCTAATTAGCACATTATTAGGAAATGCGATTTGCAAAGATTCATTAAAAGACATTATACTCACTGCTTCTGCAGGTGAAGCTGGATTATGAATGATTCGCACAAACATAAACGCATTTCGGTTGATCAAGGGGGCGTTTCCCTTCAGAACCAAACTTAAGGTTAATCTTCTGCCTTCAGTCACTCAGATGTCGGGAGTAAATCACTACTGCTATGCTCATTAATACATTCAACAACAAAACGCCTCAATCTCTTAGGAGTCTGATGACGGCTCACTCAGGGCGGGTAAGACACCAGTTCAGTCTGTGTGACACGCTGCTGTCAATCAACTATTGTGGGAGTGGCCTCTGTCAGTGTGACGCCACACCGACATGCATTTGAGAATAGCTTGATTTCTGAAGGGGCAACTTATTCTTTTTTTAATTTAATAAAAAAATTCTTGTGGATCTTTTCATTGTAGGGTGGTTGTGTACACACACTCCCAACACACATCCAAAACGGCTTGAAAAAGTACATGTACCACCGTATGACCCCTTTAAGTCTGTGAAGAATGAGCGATATGCGTGAACATTTGCCGATTGGAGCCATCTGATACGCTGATGTATGTCGCTTGGATTTATAGCAACAGCTGTAAAAATGTTTATTGGGCATTGAATATAGACACCAGTTTCCTGGTACACCCTGGACTCATGAGAAAAACGTATGTGCATGAATGACTGCAAGCTGTCACCGGCTGAATCCTCCTCACATATGCAGGGAGGGTTTCTGGAATCTTTGGAGCACTGGAGGCATTAGAACGGGATGCCAGTTTGTTGCTTTTGCACTGTCTTTGTTTTGAAATGGCATCCTGTTACAGTAAAGATCCCATATCTGTGAGGCCTCATTAATCATTTAGTGTGATTTATGGATTTTTCATTTCCCACTTTTTCCACTAACTTACTTTTAATCTTTTTTCTCTGAAGAAAATGGTATCCAAAAATGGATATGCATACTTTTATTAATATTACAATAATATAGTATTATAATTTCTATATATATTATCTTTTAATTATTTAAATAGGCCTAGTAGGGTATATTATACTCATTATTGTCATTCTGCACTTCAGTAAAATCCAGGATTTTGTGTGGCTGTGTATTAAAAGTGTGTTTCCGTCTAGTGGTCTTTATGACATCTCTCACCCTTGCCTTAGTTATAATTTCTTGCAATGATGTTTTGAAAGTAGTAAACTGAGGACATAATCATGTGTTTCTGAGTACATGCGCTGATGCTATGTATAAATACAGATATATTTGAGAAAAATATTTTTCCTTTACTTTTCTACGTATGTGCTGTGCACAGCAGTTTAATCATATTCCTGATGTTAATAAATCTGATGTCTTTTCTTTTTTTCCTGTTATTTAATTTGCGTGTGTATTTGTTTCACATTTTATTATGTTCAAGGTAGCAAGTACAGTGAGCAGTCATGCACAGAAATAATAATAATAATAATAATAATAATAATGCATCTAGAAATAATGCTGTCAGAATGTCACACTCATACAGGATCATTTATACAACATGACAACAGTTCAATAAACTACTCGCAAGTAATTCATAAACTTCTTCCCTGGTTATTTGATTTTCTTTCTGATTCATTTGCAAAACTTGGCATCCAGTTTCTCTACTTTTGTAGATTTTGTTAATTTGTTAACATGTGTTAATTTTACCATGTTTACAAACTCTTTTCAAAATTGCTTTCAAAATACAAATTTACAAATTGTTTCCATTTTGAAATTCAAAGAAAAATATTACAAAATATGATATCAATATTACATGTAAAATATAAAAGACTACATTTAGTCAATAGGTTATTGTGTATGTTATGTTGCTATATCATATCATATCTTATTCACGAATAATTATTATTTTTAATGTTTATTTATGTATTAATTTATTATATTAGTTGAACATTTTCAGCGTTATTGCACACAGCTTTGCTCAATCTTTGGTGCTTTACATGTCCGTGAATGAGTCACAGGTTCCCTCTGCTGGCCAACTTGAGGAAGTTCAGATATTGGGGTCATACTATTTACATTACAACTACATTATTATTTTACCAGACATTTGTATCCAAAGCAATTATCCGTTCAGTAACTAACCTTGCAGTCATATAATACGTTATCAAGTACAAAACTACTGAGAAAAAATTTACAAAACTGTCACTCAGCAGTACTTATTTGTACTTTAAAAGCACTAATGTGTGACATTTTGATGTAAAGTAGATAAAAAGGTGTACCTTTTACCTTTCGTATCTAAAGATACCACCCTAATAACAGCTTTGGACATTTTTTGTAAGTTAGACAATCCTAAATAAGTAAACGTACACATTTAGGCCTAATAATAGGCTACATCATAGTAAGCTGATTTAGCATTTGAGAAACTCTGGGAGACAACCAACTGATTGTCACACGCATACAAACTTTTAACATGTATTCTTGTTTTCGGTTTTGTTTTGACAGCAAGATGCCAGGATGCATAGAAAGCCAAAGCTGTGCCAAATTGACAAGCCAATTATGGTTTACCAGTCAATTGCCCGCACAACAAACAGAAGGTGGACATGTTGAATCCGCCTCCTCACATCCTCTGGCTCTGCGGGCGAGTGTTGCGTAAAGGAGTGGCACAGGATGCGTTTAAATAGCCGCGCTCGCAAACTTTCACGCATCACAACTCCTTCAGCTCTGCACACTGGTTTTACGCATCTATACTTTGCGCTTCGTGAAGATGCGTTGCGCACTTTCCAAACTGCACATGCTGCGCTCCTCCGTCCTTGCGCTGTGGATCGCTGCTCTCCAGGGATTCAGATCCGCGGATGCTGCCCCTAACCCCTCTCCCCTCCTGGGCTCGAGCTGGGGGAACCCGCGGAGGTACATCCACCTTCAGACCACCTCGGACTTAAACAACTTCTACTTGGAGATCAGCCCGACTGGACATGTACGCAAAACTACAAACCGCGGGTCCTACAGTGAGTAGCCGTTCCTGTTTGTAATCAGCATAATATCCATATTTAGGATATTAGGCCAGTAAAAGTCAAACTTTCACCAGAATCATGAAAAATTGTTGTTTTAGCCTATATAGCCTGTGTTATTTCTTACTGATTTATCTAAAGATGTTTTACTTAGGCCTATTTTTTTTTGTATTCTGCATTCAACAGGTGTAATTTTATTGAAAGCAGAAAGCAGAGACCGTCTGGCAATATTTGGAGTTAAAAGTAACCGATTTCTGTGTATGGACGCAGGAGGAACACTTTTCACATCTGTAAGTATTCAAACTAATTAAAACTAAGGTATAAAAAGTAAGGTACAATCTATTATATTAATACAGTTATATAAGTGCAGTGTATGGAATCTAAAAATGGTAATAGTAAATTTTATTGTTTTTATTCAAATGGTATTTTTTGTCCCAAGACAATTAATGCAAAGAATTTAAATGGTGTTAAATAAATTAGAAATGTCACTAGATTTATAGTAGATCACTATACAATCTAAAAAAAGTTATAGGTTAAAATGTTTGCACTTTAACATTAAAAATTGTAAAAACTTTAAAGATTTCCTAATTGTTTTTTTTTAACTATAGAGTGAAATACTACTAAATATAAATTGACATTTTTTGGAGGTGAAAAAGTAGTGGTCGTGGTTTTTGGAGGCTGCCAGTATATTTTAAAGTTGCAAAACATAGCCTATTTTAGTGCTTAAGAATGATTTTCATTTTCATATTTTTTTTTATTTTACTAGAATGTTAAAACCTATTGTTAAAATGTTAAAAAATTTTGTGTATTGATTGAATACCTATTTTTTACGGTAAAGGAAATGGGCTGGCAACCGTACACTTCACAGAGAGCTATATTAATTATTTGTATGTTTTTATATATCTTTAGACGGTTTGCAACAAGGAAGACTGTCTTTTTCATCACAAACTTTTGGAAAACCACCGTGACGTGTATTACTCCACAAAGCATGGCATGCTGCTTAACCTGGACGGGGCGAAACAGGTGTTCATAGCGGGACAAAACCTCCCTCAGTCCTCTCTCTTCCTATCAGAGAAGAACACTGTCCCACTGGAGCGCCTGCAGCACCGGGAGAGGAGGAACCGACAGGTGAATCCTTCAGACCCGCTGAACGCACTCCGCTACGGAGAGGCGTCAGACTCCAGAGCTGCTCCAGAGGACGATGGGGACTTAGACTTTGAGCCGTCAGAGGGTCGAAACATCTCCAGGGAAACCCTGGTTTCTCCTTCCGATGATGACCCGTGGGATCTTCTTCACGACATGAGCCCCGGTAGTCCCCGGATTTCAGCAATTGTTGGATAAAGTTGACTTGACTGTTGAACCGCCACAGACTTGCGCAAAGTCGATGCGCCAACGTGTGGCACCATAATATTTTCATCATAAATAAGTGTTTTTAAGGACATATATTTCAAACCAACTTTACATGCACGCTCTTAAAAATAAAGGCTTCAAAATAAAGGTTTCTTGTAGTGATGCCAATGACTTCCCAAATGAATCGATTTTCAATATAAAGAACCATTGTGCGAAGGTTCAGTGAAAGCTCATGGAACCATCAATGCCAAAAAAAGAACCTGGAAATCTACAGATTATTTAGGCTGTTGTGTAACTCCATCTCACCAAACCTGAAGAAGTTTTTTCACCTGCCACCATGAATTTGTCTTTGGTGCTGGACACCACCTGTGGACAACAATTGTCAAACCTAGAAAGTATTTATTTATTTAATGACTTACACATGTTTTATTTATGGTATTTATATGTTTGCTTTAAGTGTTAGATGTGCAGTGAAATGTTATAGCCTACTCATTTTAAATAAATAAAATTTTGTTTCTTGATTAAAGAAAATATGTTATTTTTATTCGTGTCTTATTTGTCTTTTGTAAACCTAAAAAATAAGATCAGCTTTTTATTTCTTGTGGAACTCATTGGAAATTGAACTGGTTTAACTTTGACTTTCCCATAATTAGAGGTGAATAATCAACACTCTGAATCAGATCAATCTGTGCCAGTCTCCGAGTCTCTAAGAATAAACCTTTCCACATTCAGTTTTGTTTCCGATGTCAAAGGCTGCACTTTGGCTATTTTTGGATGAAGGGGCTTAAAGAGAGTCAACATTTAAGTTACACTATGACCTGCTCACGCTGTATAAGTTAGCAATTTGCACTTAAAAAAAGTTTAATTTAATTACAAAATTACAAAGTCACATGTGTAATAGTGTAGATAAAACAGGTAGGCCTATTTGAACCAAATTAATGTGGGTTCCATCTAAATATTTTCTGAAAGTTGAAATATTAATTTGTGACTTTGCCTGATTTTGCTATTCTGATGCTTTTAATTTGTTCTCGTTTGAATTTGCAGCATACCATATCTACCAATTACATGAATTCACTTGACCCTGTCCTTGTCCCTGAAAGCTTTAGGCTACAACCTGTCTGAGAGTTGATTAACTGAGTTGAAAACAATAGAAAATCAATCAAAAAGAAATCAGATTTAATCAGGTAGCCTGCATTACTTTAAAATAACTACTGAAAGTACTAAACGTGTAAAAATGTTTGATAAAATACAAAATACACATAAAGTAGGTGAGAAGCGAATTTTTGTGATAATAAATTGCAATTAAAGATGTTCACTGAAATTAAACTGCTATGCAAATAACATTAAATTATCAATTAGGAATAATTTCATAAAAGTCATGTTATAGAAGTAAAGCCCAAAACATCAAAACTGTCCAGAGCACAGTAAATTATAGTTTTGCCTAGTGTCCTGCCTTGTGAATCTGATATCCTTGTAATAGACCTATTGGAAAAATGTTTAACCTATTTTACAGTTTCTAATGTAAAATGCTAATGTAATTTGAAAAAATAGGCAACTAAATCTGTTTATAATAGTTCAAAATTTGATATTTTTTTATTACCTCCTACATTTATTTATTTAGGCTATTTATTTTTAGCAAAAAGTATTTCTTAATGACTTGTGTATTTATTATGAGAAAAACAAGATTAGGAAAATTGACAGAAAATGTTCACAGAAATAACTAACAACTATTGACATCGGTTTACCCACATAAAACGAAATATTTTACGTTATAATAGATCTACGTATTTGACTATAATATAATAGATCAGTGAGCGTTAGGTATATTACCGCGTCCACTCTTAACCTTTAAACCACATCCGCAGATTCGAGATTTCTACAAAACACAAAAAAGCTTGTACCAGGTATAAGACGTTTCGTCAAAGTTTAATATACGTATAGTAATTATAAAACTGTTACTACATTTTATCAATTACATAGTGTAAATATGGAGTCGCAACAAGATTGTATTGAATTGCAAATTGGTGTATTCAGATAGATTTCCGTAGTTTGTTTTCAGGCGGGTTGCATGACTTGAGTGTGTATCAACTCGCGAGGAAACTACATGCATATAAAATTTATGACACAACGACAGACTTACTAATTAACATCATGTTTTTAAACGTACCTACATTTTGATTGCTGGGTGTTTTGCAGCATAACGTTCAGTAGCTACAAAACGTTGTTAAACATTCAGCGGTAACGTTAGTGTCGGTGTTTATCCTATTTTCACGAGGCATAACGTGACATATTTAACTTTTTTTGATCTTAAAGAATGGATCGACCATCCAGGTGCGTATGAATGTTTTCCAAATATACCTTAGATTATTGTTGTCACGTCACTTTCTATATGTGCTTGTTTTTGCATCTGACAGCTGTTTGTCTGGCATTTAATGTCCTGTTTTTTTTCATAAACAATCACCGAGTTCAGAAATTTTGGATTATCCAGTGTCTTGTTTGATGTAATCTGTTTTCTGCTCGTCATTAGAAATAAGAAAACTGTCGACTACACAGACTTCCAAGACAATGATGGTAAGACATTATTAACGTTACCTCAAAACGATCAGAACTAAATCTAGTTAGACATGTAAACATATTTACACGATTTATCTGACAGATGAGGATTTTGCCTGTGTAAAACCTCCTCCTAAAAAAGCTCGAACAGCCATAAAAGACCCTGATTCTGAGAGAAACGGTAGAACTATAAGTACCTCTCCAAATGATGTTGTCGATCTTACTAGCTCAGGAAGCAAGAAGAGGTTAGGAAAAACAACTTTTTTACTAATTATGGTGTCTTCACGTGGACCATTGTGTATACATATATTTCATAGCACCATTGACTTTTGTGTTATTTCAGAGCCTCTGTGAAGGATAAACTTTATGAAAGAGATTTAGAGACAGCTCTATCATTATCATTGCTAGACTCTTCAAAAACACAAGATGGACAACCTACAACCAAAACAGGTGAATGTACTACTACTATAATAATTCATCATGGTTCGTTCAGAAAGTGAAAAAGTTAACTTTACTGTTATTTACTGCAGATGAACAGGACAGTTCCCAGCCACCTCCGTGTTTGCCACCTATTCTAATACACTGCAGCGCAGAGGGCAGCCATTTAGGTAACATGAGTAATTATTTTGTTTATTTTATGGTAAGTTTTTTTGTTTGTTTGTTTGTTTTAACAGATTCTAGGTACATGTTTATGGAGCTTAATTTGACATATTTACATGCAGAACAGTGTTTCACCTTGGTTTCCGGCTTGTTTTTTTTTTTTTTCAGTACTACTTTTTAATGGTTTAATGAACCGTTATTAATAAAAAAGCATGTCTAAATTAATTTATATTACGAAAAATAATTTAACCACAGTTTCTTAAAAGTTCCTATGAAATGTTTTTTTTTTTCGTGTTAGCATGTCTAATTATTTGAAACCATTATTCTTATTTTTACAATATCATTATAATTTTTTCCCTAAGAGATTCTTTGTTGTGTATTAAACAACATAAAACATAGTCTTTTAATATTTAATTTTATTTTTGGATTTACAGTTAAAACATTGAAAAATTACTGTATGATTATTCCTTAGAAATAACATTTCAATAATTTTTGTAGTAGCCTATTATGTACATTCTGCTGAACAGTAGTAATATATTTCTTCCTCAATTTCCAATTAAACCAAACCTTTATTTTGATAGGTTGCCATAAATACCTTTACAGTTCTGTGTGTACATGATATGAGGATAGATTTACTCAAATGAAATGGTCAGATGCTCATGAAATAATAAAATGGCCGGGAAAACACTGCAAAATCCTCTAAAAATATCTCCTTGATTTCGTACAGTCAGCGAACGCCAGCCTTGTCCAGATTCTCCTCCTGTGCTGTCCAATTGTAGCATCGATGGCAGAAGTTTAGGTAACTACAAAAATCTGACTTTGAAATATAAAAATGATCAATGGGTAAAAAAAAAAGTTATTTTTTTGTTTATTACGGTCTTGTTTTTAGAGCTGAATTTGATCAGTATAGACGCCTCCCCTACCAGTGTTTCTAAACAGAAGGAGACCTCAGAGGAGCAGAGAAAACCACTGAAGGAGAAGGACAACCGAGACGATGAGGACTACCAGCCTCAGAACACACCAGGTAATCTGAGGACCTTCACGCTCCGTTATTATGGGGCTGGACTGTTTTCGGTGTTTACATGATGAAGCTAAAGGCCATTTGTTTAATGTTGTTCCTGTTTCAGATTCAGAAAGTGATGCAGACTTTACTGAAGAAGATGAGAATGAAGATGAGACTTTCTCTATGAAAAAGAAAAAGAAGATTGAGAAACAGAAGACAGAAAAAAAGGCCCCAGCAAAGAAAAAGACGGAAAAGAAAGACAAAAAGCCAACGAAAGCCTCAAAAGCCAAAGGCTCAGGTACATTTCCTTCTGTTTTTAAATTGTACAGTCTGGCAAAAAACCTTAACGGCTACGCTAACATGTCTGTTTGTTTGTCAGCTCCTAGCCCAGCGATCTGTCGGAGTCCTGCTGCTCCTGTGTCTGGACTGAAGAAGGAACCTACTACTCCTCTTCTTTCTAAACCTGCTGTCTGCTCCAGTCCTTCAGGGCCCAGACTGCCTAAGTGGAATCCTCCTGGTGAGATTAAAAGCTCAAATCATCACTGTGATGTTGTGAATTTCACCAGAACGACCCACAACAGGTAAAGGTATCCTTTTGTAAACTCCTTCTAACTCCGTCTCCAGGTCTGCTTGGCCGGAGTCCTGGTGCATCTCAGAATGCACACGTGAAGTCTCCAGGACAGGGGCTGCGTTTGGGACTTTCCCGTATGGCTCGAGTCAAACCTCTTCACCCTAATGCTGCTGCAAACTGAACAGACTTGTTTTACATTTGAAAGCTTTACAGTGGCTACTGGAAACTTGTTGTGCATGGGGCAGAAAAAAATAGTTAGATGGAATGGGTGTTTTTACTGAAATTTGTCCAGAATTTAAGACCTCTCCTTGATTACAATAATATTTAGTAATACTTAATGTTTTTTGTTGTGCTTTAAATATTTTTAATGTCTTTTTATGGTGTCTTTTATCTTTGTAAATATACACTTTTTGATAAATAAAGATATGCTAAATATAATAAAATCATGTTTCACTGTTGCATAATATGTGCATCACTAACGCTTGCACTGTAATGAAACCTTTTTCCTTATTTGGCGTTTCCGGCCAAAAATGCGTATTAATATCTTATTATGCTACATTATGATTTAAACTGAGGTGCATAAGCTTAAATCAATGAAGCTTAACAATCAGTTTCAGAAAGAAAA
>JAUMHR010000047.1:2699279-2719181 GCA_032361145.1 Enteromius fasciolatus | reverse complement strand
TAGTATTAGTCTACTGTTTGGTGTCAGTATGATTTTGAATTATTTCAACATGCAGTAATGCATTAAATCAAAAGTGATTTATTTTCTACTACGCAAATAGTAAGCAGCACAACTGTTTTCAGCACTGATAATAAGAAACTTGTTTCTTGAGCGGCAAATCAGCAAGAAGTCTGGAGTAATGCTGAAAATTCAGCTGTTCTTTCACTGTTTTTACTGTATATTTAATCAAAAAATATTTTAAACTTCTTACCAACCCCAAATATTTTTAAATGACACAAAAAGAGGATGTAGTGCATAAATTGACCTTTTGGCCGTTTCATGTATCATACATTTTCAAGTGTGTAATACTTTTTGTGGTCGTTGTGTCATGTCCTGTCATCACCCAACACAGAAACAGCGATGAACTGCATGGACGATAGAAAGAAGGTAGCCTGGTCTGATGCCGAAACGCTGATTCTCCTCCAGTTATGGGGCAATGAAGAAGTCCAGCAGAACCTTCAACGCTGCCCTCACAATGGCCACATCTACTCAGAGATCTCTGAGAAACTGAATGCTCATGGATACCTGCGCTCCGCTGAGCAATGCCACACCAGAATCAAACGACTCAAAATCAGCTATAGGCAGTGCAAGGACAGCTTGACGTCAGTGTAGATATTCCAAAAGACTTTGTTATACAGCTTAAAATAAAAGTGCAGTTATAAATATGGCCTGAGCACTAAATTTAATTTCAGTGTGTTTTTTCTGTGCAGTTCACCTGAAGCTGAACGTGTAGAATTTAAGTTCTATGATCTGATGGAAGATATTTTTCAAAGGAATGCTTCTTCCAAAGGGTCAGGAGATGAATCCAATCAAGGCATCAAATCAGGTAGTTACTATCTAGTTATAGTGTGCAACGTGTCTGAAATGTGTAATGTTTACTGTACTCACCTGGAGGCCAACCAAGATTGATGAGTATGAGTATTGGCACTGATTTGGAGAAATTTAGCATTTCATCACCAATGGTACCACTGTAGTAAATGGGTGCCAGCAGAACGAGAGTCCAAATAGCTTATAAAAACATTCAAATAATCCACACAACTCCAGTTCATCAGTTAATGCCATGTGAGGTGAAGAAAAAAAAATGGTGTAGATTGCTTGTGGATTACTGTGATGTTTTTATCAGCTGTTTGGACTCTCATTCTGACGGCACCCATTCACTGCAGATGATTTATTGGTAAGCAATTGATGGAATGCTAAATTTCTCCAAATCTGTTTAAATGTTATAGCATATTACATAAAAAAGGGTTATATATTATGGTATGTTTTGTTTTTCCCAAAAAAACAAACAAATTTTATATATTGTAGTACTGCCTGTTTTGATACACCAGTGAAAATTAAGTCTTTCCTTCTGTCAGAATCTCAGGACACCTGCAACAGTGTGGACCAGACAGCATCCTGGTCAGACTCTGAAACTGTAGCTCTAATAGATGTTTGGGCAGAAAATGAGATGCAGGACGCCCTAAGAGGAACCGTACATAACATCCATGTGTTTACTGAGATAGCAGACAAATTGAACAGTCAGGGATCCTTCAAAACACCAGAGCAATGCAGATGGAAGATCAAGAACCTGACCAAAAATTTCCGACAGTGTCATGAAAGGAAAAAGTGAGTATATTTTTTGCTTGCTGACATTGGCTTTAACTTTTCATTCACTTTGTTTAATAATTTCCTTCCTAATGTTCTAATCTAGATGTGGCATAGAGAAAGTAGATTGCAAGTACTATGATAAACTGGAGCAGGTTCTGGGTGATGAGGCCTTGTCCATGGATGTCTATGATGAAGATGATCAAGATGCAGGTTGGTGGCTTTGAAATTCATTCATTCATTACTTCATTTTGTTTGGGGTGGATCTCACAGGTCCCCTTTCACTCAAAAATAACACATTAGAAATTATATATATTTTAAATGTACAACCATTAAGTCTCTTTTAAACATTTTACTTCAGACTTTCTTAAAATTACAGTGACTACATTCAGTGTTTTTGTTTTCATCCATTTGATCTTCCTCAGAATACCAGCAGACAGCCATGGTAGCCGTATCTGAGTCCGGCAGGAAGATGACCTGGTCGGCCCGGGAGACGCAGGCGCTACTGGACATCTGGGGTGATGACCGTGTGCAGCACAGCCTCATGTCCTGCCCAAAAAACAGGCACATATACAGATATATTTCAAAGAGAATGATGGCACTGGGTTTCAACCGAACAGGCGTGCAGTGTCACTCTCGTGTGAAGAGACTCAAGTCCCAGTTTTATTATGATGGGTGAGTGAGAACCAAACTCAGCAGGCTTTAGTACTGGGTACATCTTAAAGATGTTCAAATATGTGATTGCATTGATGTTCTTATGGGTTATGTTCAGAATGCAATAATTGTGTGCTGCACAGCATACACTACAGGTCAATATTTTGTAATAATTCAGTTTTTTTTAATCTTTGAATAAGTCTCTTATGCTCAAGAAAGCTGCATTTATTTGAATAAAAATATACTGTAAAACATTAATATTTTAGAATATCATTGCAATATAAATAATTTTCAGTTTCAAAGTTTTTATAGTTAAATGTGATGTATATGTATAAAATGTATTATAGTGTGGTAGCATGCTATTCTGAGCATACAGTAAATGTATTACATTTTGAATGTTTTTCAGCAGGGAGGAGTGTAAATTCTATGATCAACTGGAACGGATTATTTTAAAGGACAGAACATCTGAAGGCCAGGACATCAGTGAGCTGGAGTCCATAACCGATTCTGATTCAGGTATTAGTCTCAATTTCAGTTTAGTTTTTAGTTGTTGTTTTTTTATTTTAATATAGACTTGCTTTATAATTGAGATCAGTTCTCTGTGATATGAAAATACTTGAAAAGAGTTTGCACTTGAAGCATTTGTACTTGAAATGTATTTGCATTTCCAGATTCTCTTGCTCTTTCAAAACCTCTCGCTGCGGATGGACCAAAGCTGACATGGTGTGACATTGAGACATACACTCTTGTATCCATCTGGGGTAGCGATGCCATCCAGGAAAGGCTGAAAGGCTGCGTCAAACGCAAGCCTATATTCCAGCAGATTGCACAGGTCATGGCCGAGAAGGGTTACAGCAGAACAGATGAACAGTGTCGCTCCAGGATCAAAAGACTGAAGGCCAGTTACCGCCAGTGCCTTGAAAATTACAGGTAGATACAATGCTGACCTAGGGCTGGGCGATTATACGATCTCGATTTTTAATCGCAAATCAAATTAAGTTTGATCACGGTGATCAGCTGTGGGTATACTTTCTCGATCACGTGCATAACATGCTGCAGTAAAGTGCACGACAACAAATCACAACCCGCTTTCCTGGCACCGCGCTGTCTGCTAGAGTCGTGACGTTCGTGAACCGATTCTTTTGAACGGCTCATAAAGATAAACAATGGGAGCCGAGTTGCGGCTGGGTGGGAGCCGTTCTTTTCCTATGCGTGTTTCACACAGATGCACACAAATGATCTCCTCTGTTATAGGGGGTGCTACTGCCTAACAGCATCAGTGTTGCCAACTATTTCCAATGAAAAGTAGCTGCCGGCCCGAAAAGTAGTTAAATGTTGCCAGGTGATGTCACGCTCTAATTTGCATATCAGTGATGTCATCACGTAGTATGTGACAAGCGTAAGCCTGTCATGTCTCTACTCTTTGAGGCGCCGTATTATATTACATCCAGATGCACAATAAATAGGCAGTGATTAAAAATCAAGATCGTTCAATATGGGAAAAAAAAAATCGTGATTACTTTTTTTGCCATATCGTCCAGCCCTATGCTGACCTCAAAAGTGGAGTATTTAAATTGTAAATGAAACATATTTTTTCATCCCTACCCATAGAAATGAAGGGGAGCAGGTGGAGTGGAAGTTCTTCAAACAGCTATATAAAATATTTGAGAAATACCCTCTAGATGACACCGAAACCACCATGGCTCAGGAGCCAGAGGCAGTTGGGAGAAAAAACCCGAACAGATCTGCAAAAGCACAGAGCTCAGGTAAATCAGAACTGTGAAAATGTTTCTTATTTCCGATTGTAAAAGTGTAATTTTAACTAAAAGGTACAGCAAAAATAAATGTGCACATATGATGGGGGCATTAGGATACAAATGGAGATAAGATTTTATTATAACATAGAAAATTTACATACTTAACCTTTTTTAATATCAAATATATGAAAAAAAAAAATACACTTGTTGGTAATCAGCTATATTTTGCTACTGTACTTTTTCAGTCTGACTATGCAACACTAATTTGGATGGGCAAGAACCTTATTCTCCTGGATGTCTGGCCTGAGGAATATAAATCCAACCTGACTGAGGTACTTTCTGTGACGTGGAGGATGGTCACACACACACAAATCTTTAATCTGTGGAATTCCAAGCATGAACTTGACAAATACAACACTTCCACTACCAAGCAACAGAAATACAGAACCTTATTTGTGCAGATTCTCTGTATTATGTTCTTCTGTACATCTGAAAGATGGTGCTGTTCTAATCAGCTGCTTGGCAGCCTGCATAAAGCATGTGAGTGGATCTGCATAGTAAGGTGAGAACCAAAACCAGTGGTCTTTACTAGGTCCTTAAAACCTCAAACTGACTCCCAATTAACAGGAAATAGAATCACCAAGTCTGAACTTGTAGCAAAGCTTTTTCATTGTAACAAATAATGATGTTAAAACACAACGGAATAACTGGAGGTAATTTAGCAGAAAAATAAGAAATGTCAAGAAAATGGATTTCTATTGTATATTTGTATCATAAAAAGAAACAAATTGTGTGGCTTGTGGGGAAAAACACTAGAAACAATTTCCATTTTGTACAAAAGCATTACCTTTTAAAGTATATTTGCCAGATTTAACAAAATGTAATATATACATTGTACAAATGTAAGTTACTGTTACTCACTGCTCAAATATCAATCTCTTTTTAAGAGTATCCAATTTGTATTGGCATGCGCCAAATAACAGATGAATTTTTACATCCAGTCAGAATTAGTACAGGAATTGTGTACACAAAAACGGCATTATTCAGTGATGGTGGAAAAGTGGACAGTATTGATGTTACAGTGAGTTTATCCAGTATGCTTCTAAATTTATGAAGTGGACAACCAATAAAATTAGTTTTATTTTTGAGTTGTTTAAATCTCACATTGTTTTTGTCCTTGATTTGTTCAGCATTATTGAGATCACAATGAATATGACAACAAGCCTTCTGGATTGAAGAACCTTAGATGTAAATATCCATCCAAATATCATAAATCTGAAAATGTATTCCCTCTCAGATCATCTACAGATATAGTGTTATTTTTTTCATTCGAGCTAGTTTGAAAAAATGTAGCATTACATCACTCTGCAATGGATCCTCTGCAGCGAATGGGTGCCATCAGAGTTAGTCTCCAAACAGCTGATAAAAGCATAACAATAATTATATAACAGTAATCCCCAAGTAATCCATAACACTCCAGTCCATCAATTAATGTTGTGTGATGCAAAAATCTGTGTGTAAAAAAAAAACTTCAAACTGGAATTGTGTGGATTATTGTGATGTTTTTATCAGCTGCTTGGACTATGGTGAGCAAATTTCTCTGAGGCCCATCTACATCATGGATGGCCTGAGGGTAAAATTTCAGCAAACTTTTCCTGTAAATACTACAAAAGTATAAATGTATAAAGTATCTCTTTGTGCAGTTTCAGTAATGAGTTGCATAAAGCATGGTTCGGAAAACAAAATTATATTACCTTTTCCAAGTAATAACTATTCTTAAGCTGTGATATCCCTTCATTCAATTAAGGGCTTTTCGGTTCTTGTTTCATGCGGCTACGTGTTTGGTCGTAGCCCCTTCTACGATTTCCTCGTTCACCCAAGTGAGTTCTCTCATGTTTCTTAAGAGGCCCAGCGAACTTGAAGCTCTTGCCACAATGAGAGCACTGCCACGGCCGCTCACCCGTGTGGCTAAGCATGTGGTTCTTGAGGTGAGATGAGTGCTTGTACGTCTTCCCGCATCTTTCACAGGTGAACGGCCTCTCACCAGTGTGCACGCGCTCGTGTCTCTTCATGTTCCCAATCTGAGAGAATGCTTTTCCGCAGATCTTACAGCGGAATGGACGTTCTCCGGTGTGTATGCGCAGGTGGCACCTCAGCATCTCGGGTCCCGCAAACGTCTTGTTGCAAAGCGTGCACGGGATCTTGATCCGCGGCCTTTCGTGGTTGCGCTGGTGCTTTTTCAAGTCGAACATGTAGACAAAGGACTTGCCGCAGATTGAGCACAGATACTGCCGCTCACCTGCATGATAACCTTTGTGTCTTCGAAGGAGGCTGGCATAGATGAAGCTCTTCCCGCATTGATTACACTGATACGAGCGATCCATGGAATGGTAGCGGACATGAATGGACAGCTTAAATGCCGTCGGGAAACTCTTGTCGCAGTGAGGACACTGGTGCAGGTTTTCTGAGGTGTGGCATTCGCGGTGAATCTTCAAGTATGAGCCTTGAGAGAAGCTTTTGCCACAGATGGTGCACTTGTAAGGTTTCTCACCAGTGTGCACACGTATGTGCTTGATGAGGTCTGCTTTCTTGCGAAATGTCTTGACACACTGTATGCATTTGAAAGGTCTGGCGAGCGAGTGCGTTTTGATGTGATTCGTCAAGAAGCTGAGGCACCTGAAGCTTTTTCCACAGTCTGAACACTGGAACGGCCGCTCACCTGTGTGAGTGCGCATGTGATTCTTCAGCAGGCATTCGAAGCGAAACTCTTTGTGACACTCGGGACAGCGGTGTCTTTTCTCCTCCTGCATTGTCTGGGACTCAGAAGGAGTGGCTGCTGCCTTCTTGGAAACCGCGGCTCGAGGTGGACTGCTTTTTCTATGAATGATAGACTTCACGGACGGTGGTCTTTCTATGACAGGAACGTAGATGGTCTCCTCCCTCACAATCTCAACAGGAGTTGGCGGCAAAACTGGTAGAGAGATGCCCTTTCCAGTTAATTCTGATATCCACTGCTCTAAACTGACTTGCCTCACACCAGATGTTTCCACCATCTCTGATTGCTCTAGAAACTGCAGTTGAGTCGCCTCCTCTCCCTCATTCTCAAACTCTGAAACCACTACGGTGGAACCATCCGTTGTCAGGTAGATCTGCTGGACTTCACAGACGGCTGGGTCTTTCTCTTCACAAAGCATCTCTTCTTGTTGCAAGTCTTCCTCTGCTTCTTCAGTGGCAGCTATTGCTGTGAACTCCTCATTGTCTGCTAAAGGCTCATCCTCTTCTGTGTAACTATGAGAAGGGCTCATTATGGCGATGGCCGCATGATCAGATTCTGATTGGTTCTCTGTGCCTTCTGATTCAATGATAACGGTCTCTTGTGCAATGGAGGTGGGGGGCAAAGTTTCCTCCTCTTCAATGGTAATGGTAGGCGAGACGGTTTCTTGTGCGATTGGATGAGGTAAACAAACTACTTCAGCTGTAGAAGGAATGGACACTAGAGATCAAAAGTGGAGAAAAAAACAACAACAAAAAATTAATGCTCAACTTATTATAATTGACTAGTATATATGTATTTATCGTTTTTTTTTCTCCCTTAAATTTAAAATAAAATTACAATAAAAAACAAACAACAGTAGTATCTCATTTATACTAGGTAACATTTCACCACAAAATGATAAATATTACAAATTGGAATTAGCCTTGCTGTCGTATTATATTTTAAATATATATTTATTAAACAATCAAATTAAGCTTATTTTCAGAATAAGGTGTACTTTTTTAATTATTCATATTCTTTTCTATTTTTGGGGAACAAAATATGACGGGTATGTTTTGAACAATTCATATGAATTAAATATAAATGAAATATCTCACTAGTTATTGAACAGATGCACAGAAATACGGTTCAGTAGCAACAGTAAAGCTCACTTTCGCTGATAACTGATTGCTCAGTGTTTCTTGTGTGCAGTCTTTTGGTTTTGAAATGCTGGAGAACATCCTTGATTTCAGCTGGATCTGAGAGCGGCTGCACAATCTCCTCCATCATCGAGAGACCACCGCAAAGCCGCGATGCTGTCTGAGAAAGTCGACATCAAATTTCACATCAGATTTTTTGGTTTATTACTGTAGATGGACCATTTTCTTCAATCTTTAATTGAGCACACACCTCTTTGAGGTTGGGCACCGGCAGCAGATCTTCCACTCGAGACAGGAACTCCCATGCAAGGCTCTGTAATACTGCATCATATCCAGATCCGTATTCTACAGGAAAGACATGCTGAAGACAAAGAGACAGAGGTGCTTTATTCATTTATCTCACAGAAATGTGAAAAGGAAAGATCTGCTAAATGACAAAAAAGAGGTTAACCAATCTAACCTGTATGAAATTCTCCTTCTTTTCTGCGTCTTCTAAAATGTTGTGCACCATTCTGATAAATTTGTTATTGATGATCTCACTTTCCACATCTTTACACTGGAGCAAATTAAAAGCAAAAAACAAAACACTGATAACTTGCTAAAACAGATTTTTTGTATATGGTTAGTGCAATTACAAAAGCAACATTACTTTATGTGTGAGATTTCTAAGAGAATCCAGATGTGCTTGAATGATCCACAGATCTGGCATTTTATCTTTTAGACAAAGCTCCAGTATCACCTAAAAGAAAAAAATCCATATTTCTTGTTTCAGACTGTGCAGTATTAAAAAAAGTATATTAAATATTTAGCTTCATTATGAATACCTTTTTGCGCAGGTGAAAGATCAGTTTATTAACCAGACTTCGACTCATGATGTCTGGAACGGTCTCGGTCACCAGCACCACAAATTGCTCCAGCTTTCCATACTGTGTCACATTACGACGCTGAACCACCTGCCATAGAAATGCTGACATCAGCCGAAGAGGTGGGACAACCAGACGCAGTGCAGAAAGAGGGAGAGCTTGAGGGGAAATAAAGATCAGAGTATAATTTATAATTCTGAGTCTGAGAAGTCTGAAGTTATTACGAGGCATTTAATTGTTTGATTTAAAAAATATAATTTTTGTTTTAAAGAATTGAATGCATTTGCATCAATTTATTTGCAACATTTTTAACAACCCTTAGATCAGGCTTACAATTGAGTTAAGAGTTAATCTGTAACAGGTGGAATACAACATTTAAGTTAACGTTACGTGACTCAATAATAATAATAATATATTGTACATTAACCTTTACATGCATGCTGATAACTTTCATTACTCTTAAATATTAATCATCATTTCTAAATATTCAATACTTGTAAGTAATAATTTGTAAACAGCTATAAATAACTAGATTATAAATGCATACAGTGTTTATTCATCATGGATACTTAAATAAACAAAAACTACACAACACTTAGAAAATGGCTAAATTAAGAACAGATTTTTTTTTTTGCCGCTTACGAAATAATATGATCGCATGTGTTCTGAGTTGTGTGGTGTGTATGTGTGTGCGAGTTACTTTAATAGGATTGGTTGTGCTAGCTTCACTCTCTTAGCATTTAGCTCACAAGCTAAATAAAACTCACCCGCCTCGCGACTCTCTACGTTAAGGATTTCCATAATTTTAGGTTAGATTAAATGAACGCTCTTTGACACAGAATTAAACCATAATAGCAGTTAAACGCACTGGCGAACGACTGTCGTGAAGTTGACCGAAGCAACGAACAACAACGCTCAACTGGGATACCGGAAGTAGCCGGAAGTGCGTGTTTATTCCGCGCTTTTTTAAGACGTTTGAACGTGCACTACACCGCATCAGGTCTGGCGGAGAACGGGTGCAGTGTCACCTGTTGTAAAACAAAATGTGCTAATTTATATCTTTGTAAGTTAAGTGATTAAAGTGTTCATAGCAATAAGTAAAGTCCAGCTTTGTCCACAAGGAATAGGCGTTACAATGTAAGTGTTACGATGTAATTCAAATGATTATTATGGGTGGTAAATTTGTGTAATTTGTCCTATAACTAAGAGAAAGTACGTATAATTTAAGAGAAATATATATATATGTTTAAAAAATCAAGGGCAGAAATAATTTTATAGATAGGTGATAGGGGTTAATCGATGGAATAAATGTAATAAGGAATTACAATTCTGTAAATCGCTTTGCAAATTTAAGAAAATGTACAAATGCAAGGTGATAAATAATTATATGAATGAGATTTTTTTTTTATAAAAGGCCAATGTATAATGTATAAATTCTGTAGTAATAGTTGGAATTTTTATTTCTGTTATTGTGTAGAAATTATGCTTGTATGTTTTGTGAAATGTTTTATGCAATTTAGTTTTTCTTGTGGTATTTAATTGAGTGAAAAGTGTCTTTCATCAGTTAATAATGCATAAAGGGCAGGCATAAAAAGCAAGGCTTTAGCCTACACCTTTATCTTTGTTTATTTATTATTTAACTGGAAATATTGTTTTAGAGGACCAAAATAAAATTCTTATTGAATTGAAGACTGGAGGTTAGAGATGTTTTACTGTGTTTTACCTCAGTATTGAGGTGTAACTTTGTTTTTTGCTGTTTTACATGGTTTGGATGAACTGGAGTACATGGACCACAGCAAGATAAAGTGAAGGTATGTTAAGCATCATGCTTTATTTTTATGTGTTTAAAAGCTTCAATTGTGCATTATGTCTGCAGATCACTTTTTCTTAAGTATTTTTAGAATAAAAAAAAATGTATGTAAGAATATATTATAAACCTAATAGTGAGGGAAAAGCAGCTAACAAGTCAGCATACTTGTACAATTTTTCAGCGCTGTATAAAAGTTGTTTTTATACGAGTGAATTTGCCAATGAAGTCAAAGAAAACATACATACATACAAGTATGTCCTTAAATATGCACCAACACACATAACATGAATGAGTAATTCTAAAAATCTATAAAATGTAATCTAAAAAACAAATCGTTACCAGTGTTGTAAAGACATTTGATTATTAAAGGCCTATAAAGACCACATATCGATCAGAACAGATATTTATGATACTGAACCGGTGGCTCCTGCACCAGTAGAGAGAGATCAGGGTGGTGTGGGTTAACAGCATCATAGCTATATAATCACCCACCCCCCTTCATATCGTCAGAGATGCAGTGTAGTCAGACGGCCATTGCAGCAGCATCAAGAGAGTGTGAGAAATGTCGCAAATAAACATCGGAGAGAGGTCAAAGAATCTGCAGGCGAAGATAACCATGCCATGCATTCATCCAAAGACGATTTATGGTGGAACGAGGGTTTAAATAGGCCCTGGTGGGTTGATGACTGGCCGTAAATCCCAGACGGTAGTGATGAGGAAGGACGAAACAAAGGGAGGAGTAAAAGAGAGAGAGTGAAATGGTGGTAGATAAAGTGCAAGACGGGGCCATGAGCTCTGCACCGCCTTACGACTCGCTAACAGCTCGGCCAAGCCCTTGCCGTGCAAAAGAGTGGGAAAGAGAGCTGCACGGTGCTCAAAGACTGTCTTCCCCACTTAGACCGGCTCTACCTTCTGTTTCCCGACGGCCTTCAGCGCTCCCTGGATATCTGCTCTCACCTTCCCGAGAGTACGCTGACCAACAGCAACGTCTTTCATTATCGTTGTGCTCAGAGGCCTCACTGGCGCCCCCTGTGCCTGCAGTGGGCGCTGCTCCACCGTGCTGCCGGGCGGTGGGAGTCATGCCTTTGCTGCGACTTGGGCTCTTGATTTTCAGCTTCCTTTTTTGGGCAGCAGGCCTTGCGATCTTCACCTTAGGGGTTTGGGCGCAGGCTTCGCTGTCCGACTACATGCTACTCTCTGCGAACCGCTACCCAAATGCACCCATCATCTTATTAGGCACAGGTGCTGCTGTGACTGCTTGGGGCTTTTTGGGATGTTTGGGAGTTGCTGCCAACCTTCCCTACCTACTGCGGGCATACGGCGTCTTCCAGTTGGCCACACTCATTGGTGGACTAGCGGCGGGTCTCTCTGGGCTCTTTTACAGGGAGGATATTGCCGAAGGTTTCCGTAGTGGGCTTAAGAAAGCGGTGCTGGACTACGGAGAAGATGAGGGCCGCGCAGACGCACTGGATAGCCTACAGAGGGCGCTTGAGTGCTGTGGCGCTGAGAGTTGGCACGATTGGTTCATGTCCGATTGGGCTGTTCAAGATACGGTTTACTCAACAGGTGGTTTGGGGAATGATTCTTCTGCGGTGTCGTTGCCAGACAGTTGCTGTATAAAACGAAAAGGCTGTCACAATAGGCCATTGCCAGAGAATGTATTTGAGAACATCGAGCTCGCAGGAATTCACTCACACGGTTGTTTCCGCAAAGTCTTCAGCTTGGTAAATGACAACGTGTTTCATATTGCAGCAACAGTCTTGTGCCTTGCTTTCACCCAGGTGGCAGGTATAGCCCTTGCATGTCTGCTTGCCAATCGCCTTTCACCTAGGCTGAGAAGACCAGCACGTTGAAATAAAAAAGCATCATGACTTTGCCTCATTTAGGCTTTCACATAGTTGCTGCTGTTTTTTAAGTTCAGATTGTTTTTTATGGAAGAGACCAGCAAACATTTTTTGGACAAATGCAACAATTAACATCGCAAGTCTGTCATAAACATTAGATTGAACATTTAAGAAAATAGTAAAAAAAAAGCGCATTATCTTATATTTAATAAACTTTTGCATGACTCTGAATGTTTTTATCCAGTAGTCCCTGTAGCTTTCAATACTGCCTGAAATATTATGTGCAAATGTTAGAAATTGTCTATATAGTGTGTTTTATTTGTATTATGTAAACTGTTTTTCTATTAATGGTTCATTAGATGTTAAACTGATTGTGGAGTGCATTTGCTCTTGAATGCTTTACCAGCAGGTAATTGTGATTGTACATTGATATAAATATTGTAGTGCTGCTGTCCTATGATTAAGTGCGATTAGTTAAATCCAAAATAAAAGTTTTTGTTTACGTAATATATATGTGTGTGTGCTGTGTATATTTATAAATATATAAATGCACACATACAGTATATATTTTGAAAATATTTACATGTATTTACATATATGAATATAATTTATATTATATATGAAAATATTTGTATTTAAATATGTGTATTTACTCAACAGGTGGTTTGGGGAATGATCCGTAATAAATATACACAGTATATACACACACACATTATGTAAACAAAAACTTTTATTTTGGATGCTTAACAAAATATTAAACATGAAAAATGCATGGCAGAACGTGTTTTTCTTTATTTGTTGGGATCTGATTCTCTACTGTTTATATTGGGATCTAATTCATGAAAACGGGACTGCACTTAGATGAATGGAGCCAGGTTGAATGTGAGTTTGAAGAGCAGCAAAGCAAAAAGGTAAAAACATGAACTCAAATGTGTCATTTTAATTTTCCCATGTAAAACGTGCTGAAAAACTGAATGTCATCAGCTATTAACTTTTTTAGACAATCCACTTTGAAAAGCAATATGCTCCATCTGGAAGTTAGAAGCATTTCTTTTATTTATTTATTATAGCATTTATTTAGCTTTTTTTATTTGGCTTGATTTATATTTTGGTTCCTGAAAGATAGCTGACCAAACTTCAATTTGCAATTTCAAACAAGCTTATTTATGAGTCTAGGCATTTCTTATGGCAACCCTGCTGCAATTACAAGCAAGTGATGAATCATTGGGACAGTCAAGAGTTGCCTCTTTAATGGCCTGCCATGTAGTGGATTCAAATTTATCTCCATTTCAAGCTGCAAACAACTATGATTAGATTCTTCAGACTAGGCCTACTCTTGCTGTAAAATGTATTACTACAGTTGGTGCTGGAGCTCAGTGTTGAGTCATTAATCCCTTGAAGGATTATGTTATTCTTGTGCAGAGCTGCAAACGGCTCACAGTGCAAGTGCATTGGTATCATCAGAATGGCCCAAAGTGTCACACCACTGCAAAGACTAAAGTTCAACAACATTGCATTGAAAAAACTCCCTCTAGATTCGTCACTGGAACCGGGCTCACGGATCGTGACAGGAGCGTGTTTTTCCCGTGCCCAGCCGCAGCCGCTGATCAAACCAGCCTTCATCGCTATATCCGAGCCGGCTCTCGCTTTATTGGGACTGAGCGAGGATGATGTTTTACGTGACCCGCACGGAGCTGAATATCTGAGCGGCTCTCGGGTGCTTCCGGGCTCGGAGCCCGCTGCGCACTGCTACTGCGGACACCAGTTCGGCCAGTTCGCCGGGCAGCTGGGTGACGGTGCTGTGTGTTATTTAGGGGAGGTGGAGGCCTGTGATGAGCAAAGTTCAGACCCGACTAACAAAAGCCCCTGTGGTCGGTGGGAAATTCAGGTTAAAGGCGCTGGACTGACACCTTATTCTCGGTACCATTACTTGCATTGATCTTGTTACATTTCAATACTGAGTAATATTCACTAACTACTTAGTCAGGGTTATAATAAGTGAATGAATGGTTTGTCAAAAATAAGAAATGTATTCAACATATATAGTGTATAAATATATATATCTAGCAATCAATAATGCTTTAAAAATAATAATGCTAAAAAAAATTACATTTAATTTTGTGTGTGTGTGTAGATACAAAATGCATATCTCCACCCCCCTAAAAAACATTTAAAGATGGTGCCAGTGTTAAATGCATCTCACAATTTGCTAAATATCTGATTCGCTGATTATCATATAATTTTCTTAAAAAAATAAGCTTTCACTCTCTAAAAGTTTTCATTTTTCCTGAGTAATTCTTTAGAACATGACTCATGTGTTGTATGTGGATTTTAAAACCTTAACAATAGCTGATTGTGGTCTAACTCAAGTTGATCTTTCTTTAACTATGAATAATGAGCTGAAAAGTACTCCCCAATTGTGCTAAAACATACTAAAAAAAAAAAAAAAAACAGGATAAGTTTAAAATAAGAGCAAAACTTATAAGTGTAAAAAAAAGAAAGTCTATATAAAAATTTAACAGTGTACATATATGTACATATATATATATATATAACCGAGGTAAAAAAATAAAAATATACATATTCATACATAAATATAGATGCATTGGAAAACTATGGTAATAAAATTCACCTATCTTGAAATCTGTTGAACACAGAATAAGATATTTTGAAGAGAGTAACCACAACACGAGCAGTTGCTGGTTTCCACCATTCCTCAAAACAAAATGTTTTCGTGCTCCAGAAAAAACGAAATTCATACAGGTTTGAAACAAGTTGATTTTTTCAGGACTAAAACTATCCCCTTAAATCCCCACACAGTTGTCAAACAGAAGGAAAATATTATAATTTTAAAAACAACACACCGAACAGCAATTGGTACAAATTTCCATGTGCTTTGTTTTCAGAAAACTGAAGCTTCAGTATCTGTGTACTATAGGCTCTCTGATGGGCGTAAAGTGCTCCGCTCCAGCATTCGAGAGTTCCTGTGCAGTGAGGCCATGTTTGCACTGGGAATTCCCACAACACGAGCAGGATCGCTGGTGACCTCTGACCTCTATGTTCAGAGGGATGCATTCTACAGTGGCAATCCCAGACCAGAGAGGTGCTCAGTGGTTCTCAGAATAGCACCCACCTTTATCAGGTTAATTGCTTCTATTTATATTTACCCCCAGACACAAATAGAAATGCAATTATCACATTACTTTTTCATAATGCCAAGTTGTAAAGTTGAGATGTGATAGATCTCTCATTTTTTTAGATGTAGCACATGTCCAAGCTTGTCCAAGTATCTCGTGTGCAAATAAAGTCTACATAGCTAAATACTGTCATCTGTTGTTTGAATATAACCCTAAAAACAGTTAAGGGGAAATTAAAAAGAGCTACTGAAATTGGTCCTTACAGTTTCTTTAAAATGAACTAAATGTTTGCACTATACCCTCATAACTGTCTTTATATATCTTACTAGATTTGGGTCTTTTGAGATCTTCCACCCTGTGGATGACTTCACAGGTAGACATGGCCCTAGTGTTGGACGACCTGACATCCGAGCACAACTTCTGGACTATGTCATTGAAACATTCTACCCTGAGATACAAAGAAGATATTCAGACCGTCTAGAGAGGAATGCTTCCTTCTTCAGAGAGGTTTTAACAATAATGCATATTGTAAAAACAATTTTAATTTTTTTCTATAAAGGACTGTTTTATTAGAGTGATGTTGTGGATCTGTAAGGTGACCGTGAGGACCGCCAAACTGGTTGCCCTGTGGCAAAGTGTGGGGTTTTGCCATGGAGTTCTCAACACAGACAACATGAGCATCTTGGGCCTCACTATAGACTATGGCCCATTTGGCTTTATGGACAGGTTTGTTTATCTGTTAGAAATTGCATTTAATTTGCACAATGCAAATAAAATGCAGTAAATGCAAACTGAAAGTTGTGCTTTAATTAATTGCTTGTATGTCAGTGTATTCTAAAATGTTCACTGTTGTCAATCACAGGTTTGACCCTGAGTTTGTGAGCAATGCCTCTGATAAGAAACAACGTTATTCTTATGAAGCTCAGCCATATGTCTGCCGTTGGAACTTGGCACGTTTGGCAGAAGCTCTTGGCGTTGAGCTCCAGTCATCTAAAGCAGCAGCCATTTTAGATGAGTTCATGACCATTTATCAGGACTTCTACATGGACAACATGAGGAAGAAGCTGGGTCTTCTGAGACAACAAGAAGCAGAGGATGTGGAACTTGTGGCTGATTTATTGAAGACCATGCACATCACAGGTACCACTGTAGGGGAGGAAATATTTTTACCTTTACAATGAGTATAAACTGAAAGCTGAATGGAAGTTGATTCAGATCGTTCAGAAACAAATTACTTGTCTTAGTCTACTTTTCATACTGTTTCAGGTGCCGACTTCACAAACACATTTCGTCTGCTGAGTGTCGTGTCCTGTCCTGTTGGTGAACAGAAAGACAGCATAGATTCAGTAGTGGAACTGATTGTGGAACAGTGCGCCTCGCTGGAGGAACTAAAGGTGGCCAACCATATACAATTCAGCCCGGTTGAGGGGATCTACACCCTCTCTGGGAATAATCTTCATACTAACAAATTTAATGTATTTTTCATCAGATTATGCATATCAACAAATATGCAGTTATTTTTTCTCTTTTAGTACATTGTTAGAACCTGTTGTTTTCAGCGAAAGTAACCAAAATGTCACTTCCTTGTACTTCCTTCTCTTTATGTGATGCTGTCAGAACATTGCAAGAAAGGCAAGGCAAGATAATTGGTATGTTGTCTGAATGAATTTGCATTAGTTTGTGTCTAGTGACATTTAAAAGAGAGCTGGAAAAGTAAGCTCTAAACAAGTACTGAGAGGTTTTAAGAGTGTAAAATATTCTATGCACAATTATTCAATTTGCTCAGTTTTTTTAGGTATTTTTCTTAAATCTTTTATATGCCCTAGCATCCTCTTTTATTATGTTATATCTTTTAGAAAATAGATAGATTTTTAGACCAGTGCAATCATTTATTTTTATTAATACTTTCAACCAGGTTTTACTTTTATATTTTCATTCTCATTTAAATATTATTTTTAATAAAATGGTAATCTTTAATATTTTTTTTACATATGCCTATATAGTTTTTATTAACTTTTGTACATTAATTAAACTAAATTAAGGTGAGAAATGTTGTATTTCAACTAGCTAAAATGTATATAATTTTATTTCATTTAACAAATCATGTTTAGTTATAGTAAATGTAAATATCCTGCAGTCAAACATTTTTTAAAGAACCATCTGTTTCTTACCTTTTTATAATCTGAAGAACCTTCTTTCACCACAAAGAACCTTTTGTGAAGCAGCAAGGATCTTCACATGGCTAAGGCTCTTTATGGAACCATTTAGACAAACTTAAGCTTTATTATTGAAGCTTTATCTTTATTATTAAGAGAGAGGTTGTGACCCTTCATGAACTATGTTTTTTTCTCATTTAATTTCGCGTAGTGAGTTGGAGATGATTCTCTCCATGGCTGACACAAATCCAGGTATGTTTAACATGGTAGCCAATCAGCCAGAGGTTGCCAAACAACTGGAGAAGATTGGCAGACTGAAGGAGCTTCTCATGATCAATGAGGCGAAGCTAAAAATCAAGCAGATAGATCACTGGCAGAGATGGGTCAAACTATACAGGTATAAATAAATAATATTTATAAATGACATGTTAAAATTTTTTTGTGATTTAGTAAATGCAAAGAAAATCTGTTTAATTGACCATTAATTGAAAGGCCAAGGCTTTTATGGTGATATTTTTGGTCACCACATTAGGAGACGTCTGGCCCGTGAATGTGACGAAGCGAGTGACCCTGCAGAGGTAGAGAACGAACGGGTCAAATCTATGAACTCTACCAATCCGGCCATTGTGCTGCGGAATTACATTGCCCAGAATGCAATTGAAGCAGCTGAAAGGGGCGATTTTTCAGAGGTCAGACGTCTTGATTTAAATGCCAAGATTAAATCATTGACATTTTGTGGTTTATTCGTCTGAAAATATAAAAAACCCTTTCAGGTTCAACAGCTGATTAAGGTTTTGGAGAACCCTTATTTGGTCAGTCTGGATCTGGAGCGTCCAGTATGGTCAGCAGGAAGTGGTTCAGACCAAGCTGTTGGAAACAGCATTAAGGGACAAGAAGTTAAGGAGAACACAAAAAGAAAAGCAGCAACTGATACGCACCAGATTCCATACAACAGTAAACCCCCCGCATGGGCCAGAACGATCTGTGTCACATGATCATCCTAAAGCTTTCCAAACATCACAGCACAGTCTTGATCAGGTCTGTTAATGTTAAGGGAAGCGTAAGTAACACACAACACTCCTGGTTATCAGATAATGCAGAAACGTCTAGATATCAATAGGTACGAAAATGAGGCACAATTTCCATTAAATTAAAATCTGTTTTATCTGTTCTATCAAATTGAGAAAGTGACTAAATTATTAATATTTTAATCATGCAATATCTGAACAATGAAGACTCTGACATTCAGCGTAGCAGGCCTGTCTGAGTTTGAATAACAAGGAGTGTCTCGTGCATCAAACACATCTCTTTAATTATGCATTTATCACTGTTAATAGATACATCAAAATTTAAGTATGAAGTAGAAGTTTGACAGAATCTTCAAGCTGTTTTTTTGCAAACAGTAAAAGTGGTTGTCTTGTTTATAGTGTTAAGCACTATAAAAGTAGTATATAAAAGTCTTCTGAATTTTTTTGAGTGGCATATTTAACTAAAAACAGATATGTGAAACCAAATACATTTAGCCACAAATCGGTCAATCATTTCTGTGGACTCTGTATTTATTTACAATATATTCTCTATAATAAATGTTCACTTAATGTCATTGCCTATAATCATTCACAATTTTATTTCATGCCAATATGAACAAATAGTTGGACTATGTATAGACAAACCACATTGCAAAATGAAATCTAATGTGGTGAGTTTAAGCATTAACTCCATCTGTACTTTATGATACCAGTAACAGAACTGCTTGGCCGTATAAAGTGTTCTGTATGTAGTTCTGATATAGCAAGAGCTGAACATGATTACACATACACTTGTAGCCTAAAATTAAAAGGCTAAAGACGTCTGATTACAAGTATTTTGATTTATTCATTCAGCAGAGCAAGTTCTTCTTAAACCATTCAATTATTTAAATGTTATTTACATATTCAAAGCAGCTGATTAGTGTGAGCCATGGATTTCACATTGGATATACCTCAATAATATTCAAGGCAAATACACAGTTAAAAAATCTTTAACTGCTTATTCCACAATGGCTACTTTTAATTGAAACATTACGGTCAAACACTATTTTTAAAGAATTACAAAATAGTTCTTAATAGTTGGTATATTAATATATTAATATAGTTAATATATA
>JAUMHR010000047.1:2670964-2681546 GCA_032361145.1 Enteromius fasciolatus | reverse complement strand
ACAACATATAACGTTAGGTAACTTAATTGGTTCCTGTCCTCATTTCATTGTTTGTGAGATCTAAAGTTTACATACATTTACATTTCATCCCTGCGCCTAAATTTAACCTCACTCATGGGATGGATTAGGCATTCGGTTGCCAAGCAACAGGTATGCAAAACTTGAGGTTTTTATTCAGTAAGAACAGATTACCATCCTGGACATGGAATAGCATTACATTTTTAGCCTGAAACTTCTTTTCGTGAACCGTCCAACTAATAGGACAAAATCTCTCGAAGAAATACAAACAATAGCAGTTGCTAGAAATGTATTTGTTTTGTCTTTAATTTCTGCACATATTTTGCTTCCCCGGTACCATTAACGTCATATTTTAAATCAAACTATGTCAAAGTTTTAGCTCATGAATATTAATCAGGGCATGCTGACGTTTCTTGATAACCTTTCTGGAGATTATGCTCACGTAAAGTAATTAATAGTCATGAGTCGGTTTTTTTTTTATTAAATTTTTTTAAGGAATAGGTTAGCTAGTAGAGTGTTATAAAAATATAATTCGCCAACAAATCAACGCAATTGCGATTATATCCCTACGCACTTCTTACCAATCCAGCCGCCGCACAATACGTTACGTAATTAATATTAATAAGCTATGCCTTCACCATAGTAAGAGACAGAGCTTAAACGACAATGACATATCAGTTCATCAAATCACATCAGATATCAGCCTTTAACGTCGTACATTTTTATGTTAAATAATCAAACAAGTATTTTTATAGATTTGTCTAAAAAAACGAATTAAAAGTCTAGCCACCTGTTTAGGCAGACTAGCAAGTTAGACAGTGTGTCACACTTTAACCTAAAAAATTAACATTTAGAAGTGAAGTGTAATAAACTCACCCAAAATATGAAATTAAAGATGAATATGAGGTATTTGATGCATTGCTCCCCACTGGACAGACCTGACTTGCCCATCATGTACAATTTTTAAACCAAACACAGAGGAACAGAAGTCTTGTTGTTCTCAGATGTTTAAATTCCCAAAGGTCTGTGTTTGTCCTTGAATTGCTCGTCCGTGGCTCAATGCTGCTGCCCTCAGGGGAAGTGACTGTATATAACGGTAAACTCCCACCTCTCATGTGAGAAAGGGAGAAGCTCTGGAGTCAGTCGCATCCCTTGTATTTCTGTCTTTATTCTTTATCATTGATGACTGCCTTATGTTATGGAAATGATAATGATGTAATGTATTTGTATGTAGCCTATGGCAAAAAGAAAGATAATGGCATTTGGAGAAGAACATGATCAAATTATCCTCTCATGACATTTCTGCTTGTTTTCTGTGCTTGTTTTTAGACTGTGTGTCTCTTTCACAGACTGCAACACAAGATAGAAGGTGTCCTGTCTTGTGGTCAGAGTACTAGCTCATTGTCACATTTCTCAGCATATAATCAGTTTTAAGCGATCAGTGGTTGTCACCTTGATCAGCACTAACCACTAACTGCAAAACTAGTGCAACACTAACAAATGAGCAGATCTGTCTCAAATGTTCTCAAAATGTCAGCACAAAAAGCATGACCCGTACATCATGTACATAACAAATGTTTAACATTTTTTATTATTAAACATCTGAGAACAACAAGACTTCTGTTCCTCTGTGTTTGGTTTAAAAATTGGATGTACATGATGGGCAAGTCAGGTCTGTCCAGTGGGGAGCAATGCATCAAATACCTCATATTCATCTTTAATTTCATATTTTGGGTGAGTTTATTACAGTTCACTTCTAAATGTTAATTTATTAGGTTAAAGTGTGACACACTGTCTAACTTGCTATAAAAGTAACTCATCCATAGCGTTTGCAAAAAAAACCGAAAATGGAATGTTCCTGTAATTTTCACTTTTTTATATTTCACTTTTTTTTGCATATTTTGAACATTCAGTGAACATTCCAGAATACATTTTCATAAGGCAAAATGTTCTTAGAACATATTTTTGTTCCAGCAAAGCTAGCAATGAGTCGTCTTTTATATCTTAATGTAATTTTTACTCAAAAATAATCAATACAGCCTTCTTATTGAAACCACTTTACAGCAATTAACAGACTATAAATTATACATTTGACAAAATCACCCCTCAGATAAGAGCATGGATGATGCTTTCCTCGATAAGATATAGTGGATGTTAACAGGATGTCAACATCACATGACACGTCCGCAAGTAATGGCCCAAATACTTAGTGGTTTTCTTTAGCCTACAGTAATGTACTAAATTCTCAAAACTCACAGTTTAAGCCATGTTTATTAAAGCATTGCAACCCACGTGTGGCATTTGTGGAAAACACAGATAATGCGGATAATTAACATGCACTGCTACCTAATGCAATGATTGCTCATGGTTGCCTCCACACTGAACATTTTCTGCTCTGTTTACAGGGTCTGGCCTCTGTCTAATTATAGAAGTTCTTTGCTTTGATTGATTTTTCCTAAAGCTGGTGGTGCCGGCTCTGCGGATAGACAGCCTCTTCCTCTGAGGATGACAATTTCGCCGCAGATGAATGGAGCCCATTGTCACAGTCAGAGCAGCACACTTCTTCATCCCCCAGTGTTGTGACACCCGTCCATCTCCGTCTGTGATGCACGTCACCCTTAGCAACCACAAAACAATGACTATCAATCATATTGCCGGGGACTCAACGAGATATTATATATTTATTATGGAATGATGTGAAAGTCTATTTACTTCACAAAGCCCGTCAGCAAGGCAGATGGAAAAGAACTGAGTCACAATGTTTCTCACCTCAGCATCCCAGATGCTCATTAAATTCAATGGCCTCTGCTCACAAATGGAGGTTAATCATTTTGGCATGAAATTCCAGAGAATTAAATCCGACACAAGACCCCAGAGTGATATTTCACCAGTAATTGCATTTTGAGATTACTGGGTAAACAACGTCAAAATCAAATTAGCTTTAAACTGCTATTTCAAGCATGTATGTTTGTGCGCACATATTTCCCCATTTTCACAATTATATGACATTTAATCTTATCTGCATCATTGTATGAGCAAACATCCTCTTTTGCTGAGAAAACCTATTGCATATTTTTAGTCATACTCTGGTGACTGCCACATGACCTTTCACACTGAAAAACAACAAAAAACTGTTACCATTTACTCATCTGAGATGTCATTTTCATGACTTTTCTTTCTGTGGAATGCAAACATTTTTTGGTATTTAATTAGTTTTCTTTCCCATCGACCTCCAATGTTTGAAAATTTCGTCTTTTATGGTGATATTTATAATGTTCAAGAAGTTTCCTCAGCTGGATTTGAAATTCAACAGCTTGATTCTCAACGAGAAGGGAAAAGGAAAATAAGGGTCAGTTTGAGGCCTTTTGTGAAAGGACCTCTCTTCAAAACAACTCTGTATTCATAGTGGCACAAAGACAGTTTAAAAAAAGGGCTCTTTTGAGTTCGGGACATTGGAGGCAAATGATGTTGCTAATGTCGCCCTCTTGTGGTTCTCAAACATTTTTGGGAAGGGTAAGAACATACTATTGGTAATTTTTAGACATACGAGTGATAGTTAGGTTGTAATGTTGATTAATGACCACATGAGGGCACACACTGCTAAAATTCTGATGACTATCAAAACACAACAAACCTTTTTTTTAACCACAAGAGTGTGCTAATGTTGCATCACATTCACATCCCCAAACCTCTTTAGATGGAATCTGTTGTTAATTCACTGTTGGTTTGCCTGTTGCATAGTTGCCTTCCATCCATTGCCTTAACCTCCCACCATATGTATAGAGCATGGATGAATAAAATATATACATATTAGAATCATGCCTTTAGAGTGCAAATCCCTACATTCCCAGTGGGCCAAATCTATACCCTCCAGAACAATGTGAGTAATGTAAAGCATACGTGTCTATAAGCAGAAGGTGTGTGAATGAGAGCATCAAAGCTGATTTAACGGGCAGGCTTTTGAAGAGTTAAACGTGACATACTCCCCATTCTTTTTTTCCAAGAGGAAATCAAGCAAATCGAGAGCAGTTGTGTGGGTGAGCCGGCGAGGGGTATAAGTGCCGTTTCTGAATTGAAGGAAATTCCACGTCTCCTCACTGATCTGAATGTGTAGAGTTCCTATAGACCTAAATATAAAACGTAACCTGGCAACATGAAAATCATAAAAAATCGTTTGTTTAAATGCATGTTGGGCTTCTGATTTTATCTATGAAAGACCTTCACATATCAGTGAACAAAATTATGTTCTAATAACATTTTGCTAATGTTCCAATCAAGGAGAAATGTTAGTTTTGAATGCAATGTTTAAAGTAGTACTACTCACTAATAAAAAAGAAAAACGCATATTTTATCAAATCTCTGAGAACATTTGATCGGACAAAGGCTCCTGGGCCTAATATTTTAGTATGTGACATCATTACACTGAATGGGGCAGGTGCATCATGCTGTCAGCCAAAATAAACACTCCAAGACATTAATAACGTCTTTGACATTTCCACAGAATCTGCTTCAGTTTTTAATAGGTCTCTCAGTATTTAATGGGTCCATTTCTGGTGGACCTGGATGACAAGTGGGCTTTGTTCATCCGTGACAGAAGGTCCTGGAAATTAGTTAAAGTTTGGCACAATCATAAGCCCTCTCTCTCTCCAGCAGTCATGGTATTAAATTAAGCCTGGCCAAAGCCTGGAGAGGATTTTGTACCTTCACAGTCTCCAAGCATTCCATACCTGGTTGCGCTTCAGCTCGTCGGCAACATGGCTGTGAATAAATCCTGTTCGTATGTAGGTAAGTCATGGCAAACCCGTTGACAAATAATTGGCTAAACAGAGGCTGACAGCGCTTTAAAAACTTCTGTCTTTAGATATAAACTGTGCCAGAGCCATTTAACTGAACGGTGGTGCTCTGTCTGGATAACAATGTGCTGTTGACAACAGTAAACTGTACATGTACAATGAATAATATTTATTGATTGTATACAATGCAGAGTGCATGTGCAGGTGACATTTATTTGAATCTAAATAATAAATATTTAAATGACCTATATTTAAATATTACTATAAACATTTTGTTTTGAATAAAAGCAAGAGCAAATTGTTTATGTTAGTGGTGCTGAATATTGTTTATGTAAATGTGTTTTTAAAGCACAGAAAGAAGGGCCATCTTTTAAGTTTCTTCTTTTTATGTTTTTAAAGATTGAGGTCTTTTAAAGGTTAAAGTGCATCCTTAACCCTGTGTAGTCACATTTTTAGAGAAAGATTACTTTAAAGGTTAAATGTACAGATATTCATTGACATTAAAACTTTACCTTTTTTTCAAACAGAGGTGAATAACTGTGTTCTGAATGGAGTCAGCACTGCCTTGAGTGAGTCCTCCTCTATCTGTAGTGATTTAAAGGAAGTATCTGAGATTGATGTCATGAACTCCATCGGTTGCACGTTTGATAATACATTTGAGTTCATTGAAGAGTCTTGGGATCATGTGAGTAGCCTACTGAACATATTTATGTGGCAAATACATTTTTATGTGTTTGTAGATTACTTTAAAGAAATAAAGTGTAAGTGTTATATATATGTTGCTAGTGGGAAATGAAGTTAGTTTGAATAAACATTAATTTATTCAAGATAATTTCAGGGATTTTCACTTGAAAGATGCAGAATGCATGAGTATTATACAATGTCTATACTATAAGCGGTCTGTTCTCTATAAGCATGAAAATTGTTTCCCGGAAAACAAAATGCAATCTCAAAAGTACACATTATTTATGAGTAGACTATAAATAAACATTATTTTCTTAATGATAACTTCTGTTAGAATTTCTTTAATGTGTTGCTCCATCAACAACTAATAATAATAAATATTTATTCTTAGTTTACCTTTTTGTTTAACAATTTTTTTTTAGGCTATTACTTTAGAAGTAAGCACATTGTGCTTATAACAGTTGGTAATGACAATTAACAGAAACCAGCCTTTTAAAATGCAGATTAACAAAGTTATTGAACGCGGAGGTCCGAATGTGCGAATATAAAACCATCTTTACCCCATTTCCGAATCCTAAATATTAAGCTCAAACTAAGAGCTATTTAACAGAGATTCACTATGCAATAAACGGATATTTGCGGAATGTATTTTTTCTTCTTTTTGGGTCTTGAACCTGTTGGCGACTCCATCTTTACGCACGCGCGAGAGTCCCTCCGGCGCGTAATGATGCGCCCAGGCGCTTGGAGACGCGCAGGTATTCCTCCAGGGATAATTAGTCAGGGACAAATCAGAAGTTTCTGTGGAGATGCGTTCTGTTGTGCGTGAAGCAAAGCTTTGCGCTTCCCAGTCAACGGTGCCAAAATCAGACAGACGGATGGATTTCATGCTTTGCGAGTTCCGTGGATAAACAGAGGGAAAGATGGATTGTGGTGTCTCTGTAGGGTGACATCAGAAACGGGCATGCCACCAGAGACACACACAATTTTCCAGGGACGTCGAGGAGCTGTTGCTGTTTCTTATCGTTTTTGTGTTTTTCTTTAAGTGTGACAACATGCTGCAGACAAGTGAAAACAAGATACACGTGAGTATGCTTTTGATTTCTCTAGATTATTACTACTAGAATATTAGACGCAGTATTCAAACAGGTTAGCATTAGATCTTGAATGAAGGGTAACCCAGATGGTATCAATGAAAAGTGGCTATTGCCTTCACTCTTTCCATTTAAATTGAAATGTATTGAGAGCATCCAAATTAAGAAGCAATAGTCTGACCTATATCTATCCTCACCATACTCCCTCCCCCCTTTCTCCTGAGTTGAATTTGATATGCACACACTGCTGTTGAGCACTGAGCCTGGGTACATTGTATTCTCCTCTCACCTGTTCAGGTGGCCAATAACCTGATGGACATGGACCAGGACCCTCGCAAACGGCTGTACTTTGCTGATGGACGAAGGAAAGTGGACTATGTGCTTGTGTACCACTACCGAAAACGTTCCTCCATCAGGGGATCTCCTAGCCAACACAGACTGTCCATCATCTCCAATGGAAGTTATCCTTTAGGAGTGGAGGAGAAAGACCCAGAGGGAGGGAAGGAAGAACCTGTGGAGGTGGTGGTGGACGTCGGACCCCCAGACCCTGCCGATGGGGAGAAAATCATAATCCGAGAGGAGTTTGAGGGTAATTTAAAGGACGCTGGGTTGGAAATTGAGCGTGATAAAGATGTGAGTAGAAACTGACTAGATCTTATTTGTGTGGGTTTTACATTCCATCATTTGGGAATTAACTGACTTTGCTTCAGCCAGATTTTTGATCCTTGTAAGGTCCACATCTGGTGTTGATTTTACACAAAGCTGTAAGCTTTAGATCAGCCGAGTCATGCCTTGTCAAAAACAATATAAGTCATGATCTTCTTAGAGTGACTACTTCTATTCACATCTGACCGTGACTCCAGTTTGATTTTCATAAAGACTGTTTGCTTAATAGTGTATGTGTGTACGTGAATTATGAGCTAGTCTGTCTTTCCAAGTCTTACTACGCAGCCTAGTATTGGATAGAGTTACCATATCACAGGGCATCAGACCAACTTGGGAATCATCCATGTATCGTGGTTTTGTTATGTAAGCCATTACTCTTAAAGATGGCCCATTATGGAGTAATTGGACTGTATTTGTATGGTATTATTAATGGTCCCAAATGAACTCTTCTTTATCTGCTGCTAGTGAGCTTGTTTTTATATCGTATCTGGGGAATCAGGTGAACTCTCCTTACTTAAAAAGCTAATTGACATGCATTCTAATCAAAAACTCTCTTGTAGACAATAACACGTTGTTATTGTGCATCTCTGTCTTTGTGATCATTTTGTATTGCATCTGTAGTGTGATTAGACTGTGAGTGCTTGTGGTGTGAAGCCAAGTAAGATTGTCAGGCTGGTAATAGTAGTGATTGTCTACTCTCTCTCAGAAGAGCTGTGAACCAGCTTTTGACAGCACACTGAGTTAACTGTACCCTATCCTGAAAGGGACCAAATTTCTGCTCTAAATTTAGCTGTTTGCTATTTGTCGTCGTTGTACAGTAAATGACCCTCTTTTTGAACTCTTAATCATCTGAATCTGAGGTGTTTTTTAACATGCATCGTGTGTTTTTATTAAAAACTCTGAGGTATTAAACACACGTTGCTCAATAGAAAGCCTAGTAAGGTGGCAAGATGTGCCTGCAGTGACACGTTTTGTCATGAAGGCTTTCATCATCATCAGCATTATTATCGTGATCACTGAACCTTGATTCAGCAGCCATCTCCTGCTTTGTCTGATCACAGTAATTACATGATGTTTTGTCCCGGTCGGTGTTTTCAAGGTATGCTTTATGACCGCTACAAATACCTGCAGTCAGGCGCTCTGAATTATTCAGCTGGTAAGTGAAGTTTGATTGAAGACAGTCTGAACAGGGACAGCGGGTCAAGTCACACCTTAAAGCACATCTCACCTGGCGTGTTCCTCTTATCTTTGCACATCGTTACAGTTTACTATCACTCTGGTGAATATGCTATCTCAAATAACTTAAGGCGTTTTAGAATTGTTTAGTTTTGGTTTATTGTTTCATGCATGAGGAACTTAGGGGATTGACTTTATAGAGAGTGAAGTTTTGTTTTGAATATCTTCAATGCTCAAGGGGACGTTGCTGCTGCTGGTATCATGTTTCAGTGGCTGCGTTAGCTGTGTTTGTTTGTCTTAATAGTCCTGGTCTGATGAATAACATTGGCTTTCTATAGCGGCAATAAAAAAACAAGCCTAAAAACAACAAAAACAGAGGGAAGATGTTGGGAGAATGCTTTTCCTGCTGTTTTTTTTTTGGCATCAATTTGCACAGCTATTTTTTTCCTGTAGGGGTCCATGGCGAAACAACCTGTTTATTTTAGGGTCAATTTCTCAATGATGTGAATATTCATGCATGATGCATAGAATTAACCAAAGATTCAGCATTCTTATCCTCTTTAGATGTGTTATCGGCATCATTGCTGTCAATGACAACAAGTGAACCATCATCTTGCTCGCAGGTCTCTGACGTAGAGTCTAGTCTCATGCCCTTGAGGTGGAGTCCAAATCAAGTTACATCTTGTCTCATTTTCAGTCTCATTTTTTGGCCCTGCCAAACCATGGGTTAGTAATACATCAATCCATAACTTAAGCACAGACTAGCATTCGGGGAATCCTCAGGGCCAGAATGAGAGCTTTTGTCTCATTTTTTTATATATTAAAATTTGAGTAATCTATAAATCCACTCAATAGAATTTTGTTTCATTTTCCGAATAGCAAATTAATGGGTAACAAGCCATACCATGCTGAACCTACATTTAACAATATGTTTTTACATTTCTGTATAATGCTTTATGTAGCACAAATTCAGATATGCAAGTATTTTCTAAAGTAGTTGCCAATGCTTCTTTCATTATGATCTATTAATACACCAAACCAGTTAAAGTTACCTTGTTGAAATCTTATAAGAGTTACGGCATGCAAAAGAGGCTCCCTTTTATATGAACAATGTTTGCACATTTGTAATTGTCAAACTATTTAAGTCCAACTCAAGTTTGAGTCTGAGGCTAGAGTTTGCGTCACTGATGTAAGCCGTGGATTCTTAGCAATGCATCCATTCATAGAGGTTGTTTCTCATCTCTTTGCTTGAGTTAATTATACCAAATGTCAAAGACAGGGTTCAACCTGCCATGAAGAACCGTTTCCGCTCACAGGTCTTTGGGAGCCCCTCAAATGTCAGTCGCAGCCGGTTTCTGTAGTGATGGCTCCCACTCAGACTGTGCTCAAATCGACCTAATTGCCTTACCCTGCTGAGATGAAGTACTAATTGGAATATCTTATCCTAATTAACCTTCTCAGATCCACATGTTATTTTTATCTCTCCTTTGTGAGTGTGTGTGTGTGTGGAGGGGGAAGAGAAAAAAACACCCGTGGTGTTGGAACGCAGGGGACAGTGAGGATGTCCTCAGGTTTCCATCATCTCTTTCTGTCTCATCACTCTCATCTCAATGTCTCTTTCAGTTTCATCTTCCTTTCTTCTTAACACATGCTTCTCTAGATGGCATGGCTGACCAATGCCAGACAGATACGGTTACTGTCTGTCATCTCTGTATGGGCACGATGCAGCTTCAGTGTTAGGTTTCATGGCTACAACTTTCAAAAAGAGATCATTACCATACCCCCCAAGTTTATGTAATATATATAGTTCCTCTTTAGGGGGTCTTGGATGGGCTTGGTGACAATCTGCCACTCTTTTGACAGTGATACTGCCATACTTTGCATGCCGTCAATTACCACAATAATTTCCACAGTATGTTTAAAGGAATGTAAAATGCATTTATGGAAAAACAATTAGAAACCTAAGAGGCAAGTGGTCAGCTCTGCAAATTAGCGCTTAAAATATGCAAGTAAAACCACATAACTGCTGAATCTGTAAACTAAAATGATCTCACCTAAAAAAGGACAACTTGGCAGATTAAGTAACATACATTTGCATTTTAACAGTAAAATTCATGACCTAAAAAACATAGACCCCCCAGTTTCACAGACAAG